>VZSZ01004998.1:595098-624741 GCA_013398815.1 Ibidorhyncha struthersii | reverse complement strand
ATACTTGCACAAAAAGTTGGACAGTCACTGTGCCCAAGTCCCTCAGCGTCTACTGCAGGGAGCAGGAACTCTAACAAAGTAGGAGAGGGCTTGTTTCTACCACCAAGTTTTAAGACAGCCTTCCCTTCAGAAATCAGTTCCCCTTCTGGCTGGAATATCCCTGGATAGGTTGGAGTGCAATCAGTTCCCCTTCTGGCTGGAATATCCCTGGATAGGTTGGAGTGCAATTTGTCCCGTTACTTAAGGGCTATGTTTCAGCTTCTCAAAGTCTCAGAAATTTCTTGGCTGTTGTCTAACACAATTGTTCAAGGCCACCCGTACACCGCAATAATTTCTAGAAACTATCAATACAAAACTCTACTTTCTCTGTTCTGATGGAGATTAAACACAAATCCAAAATGTACTTCACTACTGCATAATTCCAGTTATGCTCGCTATTAAAATTTGCATTTGTAATCTTAATTAACTACCTTAGCAATATCAAAATCCTTGTAATTTATGAGCTATACTGTGATCACATTATTGACCCTGAAGAGCAATTTCTCATTGAAATAGCTCTGTTCAGGTCAGTGGAATAGCTTGTGTTAATGATTTACCAGACTATAACCTGACTAAATATCTCAAAAAGCTTTAAGAAATCTTACATTTGTTAATATAATGTATGAAAATGTGATAGATGAAAATTTATGATGTAGAAATACAATATACCCTATCGAATACCTACTCCTTAATATGTTCATTCAGATAATTGTCTAATTTAGAACCTTGTAAAAACCTTTATATAACCAGTTAGCATTTATAGTAGTGCCCAATGCAATGCTTACAGCAGTAGTAATGGCCTGTATTATACCATTATAGATGCTTGAGATAACTTTGTCAGATATTACTTAGTCCTTTTCATTATCATATACCGACTTGCTGTGCATTCTAAAAAGGTTAAGAATGCAGAGTAAAGTTTTCTGTATCTGAAGTTTCCTTTGGCTTTTGGGAGGTTTTCCTTTGAAGGTCAAATAAAACATGGTCTTGCCATTTCTATGAACATGTTCCAGAAAATTTACAGCATTTTTATTTGCTTGTAAGAATTCTTTTGGACGATCCTGAGCAGTGTCATTATTTGGAGCACAGAATGAAATTCAGCAAGGCAGCATTTCTGGTATCAAGTCTGAGCCTGTTCCCATGGTAAACTGTGTATACTTGACTAAATTTTTACTTTTAGAAATACCTCTGTTTATATACACTCAGATTTTGCTTAGGTGTGGCATTTTCTAATTCCTCTGTGTTTGACTTCCTAGCTTTATCAGCATTCTTGGGCATTTATTGTTAATATTTAGCAGAAAACTTATAATCCTCACAAAATTCTCACTGAATTCTATAGATAATGGCCTCCTAGCTATATACTGTGTACTATCAAAATAATTTGATAGTATACACTAGTGTTTGTTAGGTAGACCATTTATTGACAGACTTCATTGCAATTTGACCTTTTCTAAGCTAAACCCTTTCTAGAAGACAAGTTGGTTAACATCTCTCTGTGGCCTTACTGTAAGCACAAAAACTTAACAATACCAAATACTGAACAATAAACATCAGCAGAGCATTTTTAATAAGATACATATAATGAACTTTTAGACACCTATGAGAAACAGCAGACAGGCAAAAAAAATCATCATAGCAATAGCAGTTTTAAACTATTCCAAGCAATATTATGAATGTTATGACCTGAGAAACAACCGATTTGTGACTGATTCACCATGTGCTTCATTCTAAAAATTCATTCTACATCATTTCAAGTGCTCTTAAATCAATAGATTTCATACTTTCAATGAACTATCAGAACTAGATCAAGAATAAGAGATCATGCGTTTCGTGCGTAAACATGGGTTTCTAGTTATCAAAGTTATCGTTCTGGAACACTGAAAATTATTAATTATTAAAAAATTAGAAAAGTTCTCATCAATATCTGTGGGCCTGGTGCTGTCTCAAAATAACCAGCCTCATATTATTATATCTCACTCACTTCAAATACCATGTCTTACCATGACCAAAAGGGAATGTGAAAGGGATTTGCTAACATTCATTCTTAGAAATATACAGGCTTTTCTAATAACGTAATCTCCACACTGGCACTTGTTTGAGAAAAACTAACCAGCCATAAGTAACAACGTGAAACCATTACAAACCAATCTTTTCCAATATTCTCATGGAATAAGACCTCAAAACTGCCCTCCTGATTTAGATGCATTTTTCCCTAATGAGTGAAAACATAAAGACAGCTCACCTATTGAGGCTAGCAACTATGACAAACCCCCGTTTACATGGATTTTCCCCTTTAAAAAAAAAAAAAAAAAACAAACCCATACCCACATTAACTTTTATTCCCCACAAAATCTCTGATAACCTCATGATTGCAGGGGTAACCTCTCAGCCATCAACTCACTCTTAAGTACAAAAAAAACCCACATATCATAAAAGACAATGACAATGTCAGCCACAGAAAGGAGAGTTGAAATGATTTATGGTGTTACAGGCATCACAAATCTGACTAACAGCATAATTGAGCTGCAGCTTATTTGTGCTTCCTGATTAGGATATTCAGAATAACACACTGTTTGAACTAACCATCTCCAGTTACACTCCCAGTAAAGAAAAAGTAGATGGAGATTTCATTTTTGTAACCATTGTTGATCACAGAACAGAATTTTTTGTAATTTTTTTCTTGATAGGCTCTCACCTACGTTGATGTATAGGATTAGATGGAAGTTCGGTTCATCAACTCTTGACCCCTAGCATGGTACATGTAACCACACATATACTCTCATCATCCATCTCCACCATATCACAGCCTATGAAACAGCCAACTTCAAATTATAAGGTTCCATCTCATAGCAAAAGTTATTGTAATTAGTCTCAATGTATTTGACTTTGTACAATTAAACTTCATTCCATTTCCATTAGTCAAGTCTACAAGGTCATATAAAATTTGTGGATGACAAAATGAGAAAGTGTTGGAAGAAGACTGGATCATAACTCAGAAAGAATTATTCTCTTAAATCCATCTAATCCTTCCTAAATTATGACCCAGTCCTCCTCCAAGATTGGTAATACATTCTGACTTTGTGTCAGCCACAAATTTTATAATTGCACCCACCTTGTTCTTGTAACAAGGTCACTAATTGAAATATTAGACAGGATTGCTCTCCAGACCAAACCAGAAACAGCACTAGTAACTTCTCTCCAGTCCAGTAACTTTTCCTTCAACATAATTCACTGAAGATTCTACTTTAGCAAGCCTTTTATCCACCTCACAGTTTTTGAATTAATCCCCATTTTCTCATTCCTTAATAATAATTTCCCTTGGGGAACTATATCAAATACTTTGCTTAAATTTAGACAGATTAGGTTCATTGCATTACCCTTGTTTAAGAAGTCAGCTATCTTATCAAGATATTAAATTAGTTTGACAAAACCTGCACTTGATGAAACTCTATTGCATGTTATTCCATTTCCATTTAGCTCTTGATTACTTTTTCATTCAGAATGTAGAGTCTTCCCGTATCACTGAGGTCAAACTCATGGGTTTATGCATTGCTAAGATAATTTTTACTTTTGTGAACGTATCATGTTTGTTATTCTCCGCATAATAATATTAGTGTATGTAGTTTGCAGAAGACACTGTAACAAGGAGTTAGTGATTTCAGGCAGAACCTAGACAGGGATTTAACCACCATCCTTGACTGTAGAGACCTGTACATTAGCATGAGTGACTGCTATATAACCCAAGCACATACCGTAATATTAGTACGCGCTGCCTTTAACAATACCACCTGGGCATACTGCTTGTAAGAACTTGTTCCTATAGAGATGTGCAAGAGCATAATGCATTGAGCTTTGGCGTACAGGAAAGTTCAGTATTGTAAAGGTAAAAAGATAGATGGCTTTGCTCACTTGGAAGAATTGTCCAAAGATGTGAAGAACAGTGAGACTGGTGAACTTCACCACAGATGGGATCCGTGCAGCGTGCCACGATCAACATGAAGGGTCTCATCCAATGCTGCATGCACCAGGGTTTCCAGTATCAGAAGGCATGTACAACTGCAATCGTCTTTTCTACTATTTTTATTGTTTACACAGTTAATTAGTTAACCATCCATGAATGGCCATGCCTTCCTTACCGAGATGCCAAAAGGACTGGGACCACCCTTAGTACAAAACAGCATATTAAGCTTCCCATACTTTGAAAACAGTAGTGCTACAGTAGCATAAATCTCGAGTAACTGTATGGTGAATACACTTCCACACTTTTACAGAAATCATCCTCCAATTTCTATTCACCCTCAAAGACTTGCCTGCACACATTCTGTAAACTGTAGAAAGACCATGAAAATATTTGTAAGATCAAATAGGCTTTTTATGATTCATTTTTATGCAATCATACACATTGCAGTAAAGTTTTGTCACCCAAAATGCTTTCTAATAAACAACAGGGCCCCACTTATTTTGAGTTTTTGAATACCACTACACTTTTTTCTTCAGTAATTATTTTTTTTGCCCTTCTTCCAACATGTTTAACTGACACCACACATACCAGTTTTCTCAACAATGGAAATACAACTTTGCTGCAGGAAGTGTTCTGTGTTAAAGTGACTTGAAAGGAACAACCACCACCTCTTCCTCCACTGAACTTAAAATGCCATCATTTTCTGTAGGCACTATAGTATCCACAGCCACATGTGAAAGTCTAACGATTATAAAACATATAATGAGTAGTTTCTGTCCAGGAAAAATTCTACAAGCTCAGGCCAGAGCTTCTTTATGAACTACAGATTGTTAAGAACAAGTCACTAAGAAAAAAACAGATTTTGTCATAGCCTGCCTGTGCTCAAGAGCTCAACAGGTTATTGGTATTGATTTGGCATTCAAAAGAACACTACCCTAACTCTTTCAAGAGAGCCTAACTCAGCAAGAAACACAGTAGCGCCATTTAAGTCGGGGTTGGAACAGTATAATAACAGCAGAGTTCGAGTTATTTCAATTCCTGTCATTGTCAGCTTGAAGTATTAAGCATACAGACAAGTAAGTGAGGAGGAAGAGATTTCTGAAAAATGGGAAGGACTAGAATTACTTCTTGATTTCAGCCTATTTATTAATTGACCTTTAATACACTTGAAAGGTAAAACTGAACCAATGACCAATTCAAAGCCAATGTGTATTGATAATGGTAGTATCCTGGCCCATAACTACTCGAAAAAAGATTGGAAGACACAAAGTGGACCCATGAGAATGAATTAATCCTAATGATTATATGCTTAATCCACCTGTATTCCCACATGTAGTAAGGGTAATCAGAGATATCGGACACCAGAGATACCTTAATAAGGCCAGGCTTCCTTTCTATCTATATTTTCTTTAAGTTTTTCCTCACTTATATTTTTAAAAGCATGCATCAGAATTGCCCTAACCAAAAATAACACACTTTCTGCAAAGTTATTCAGAATGCCTTGCCTCAGTTACTTACATGATGATTGTAATTTATGTATATACAACAACACCTAACATTGTGCTCAGAAGATCAGCAATAGCTCTGGAATAGTTTTCTTCCTCCTTTGTCCTTAAATAGATGTTGTGAAATATTATACAAAAGCAGGAAGATAACAGATCTCCTCCTCTTCCCCGATGCTTGACAAGAGGAGAAAGCAATATGCATAAACACCAACTGTAGAAGACAAAAAGAAATATTTTCATTTCAAAGGAAACCTTAACTTTCAATTCTTGTCTATCGTGAAAATACAAGAGAATATTCTTTAGGAACAGAATTTACTCATTGTCAAACAGAGATCAAAATACTTAGGCCAGAGTTGATGATATATGCCATAATGAAGTAAAGGGCAGAATAAAGACATCTGTTACGACAGAAAAGGCACATATTTCCCTGATTCTGGAGCCTCAAAGCAGTTCAATGGGGTCCATGAAGGCCAACAAAACTTCTATTGAGGAACCAGCATGCACAAACTAGACAAGTTAGCATACAATCTGTTCACCATGGCATAGCCACAACTGCCCAAAGGCCCTGCCATAGCCATGTAGAATGACTGGGGGTATCAATTACTATTCCAGTCCCACACAAAAACATGTTGTTGTTTTTTTTTTTTTATTTTCATTCAAGTCCATTCAGGCACAAATATCTCCTTTGTCTCCTTGATGCACCTTCCAATACCACCTCAACCTCAGTACTGTCTAGTCCTCCCCACCTATCCAAATGTAATCTCTGCCTAAAAATTTCATGAGTGACTTGATTGGTTTGCTGTATAGTATGAATCAAGTAAAAGATGGGCAGAGAGAACAGTCATTGAGACAGCCAACGTCATAAATTTGCTTTGAGCATCTGAACTTTTGAGTACTTTGGAACTGCGAAATAAGGTGGTAAAATCCTCTCCCAGTAATCTAGTGACATTATTTTATATCCTTGCACAGACATGCAAGATGAACCACTAAAACTGCAAAGATATTCCTTTCTCTGTACCTGGTATATCCTTGTCCCTGTGTTTCTACTTGAATTTACCCCAAAAAGAGGGAAGGGAGGAGCTATAGATTGACCAAGCAGTATCTTATTGTTGCCAGTCAGACAGGTAGCAATGAAAAACTCTAAGACAGACAGATCTAAGGTGGGCTCTGCCCTCCCCCTGTCATATGCCAGTCTGCACAGCATACCAAAGGTTTGATAAGGTATAGGACAACATCACAGGTCTGATTAAGCTTCCTCATGCTGACCCTGCAAAGTACTGATGTTTTGAGTATTACACGTTGAACTCTTAACTGTTAGGTTTACTTGGATTGCATCAACTGCAGTATTGATTCTTTTCTTAGCCTCTCCAACATTGTCTTGGTGTGGGCTTTTTACCAGTTACACCTTCACAACAACAGGAGTCATAGGCTACTGGCTTGAGGACCCTACAGGCACTCCTATTCCCAAGGCTTACACTTACCAGTGCACTCTTGACAAGCATTCTTTACATTCACATTTTTGAGACACGAAAGAGTGGAAACAGACTTTTCTTCTTTAAAGTTTAGAGCTGATCTCTTCTTCATTAAAGAAAGGCACGCACATGCATGAAAGAAAACCACAACTATATGCATTTCTTAACCTCAGTTTCATCAATACTCTTGAGAATTCTTTGGGTTTAGACCTAAAGGTCAAACACGCTTGGGCTCCAGATGAAGAAACTGGGCAACTGCAGCTGCATTATGTGACCAGAAAGGTCTCAGTCCTCTAGGTTGAGCAAATACAGGAGCTACAGACTGATTATCACTTCTTCCACTCAGGTTTTATCTTCTAGAAATCTTTTCCCCTACTGCTCTGTACATGGGTTCTTCAAAAAAAAATAAAAAAAAAAAACACAACAACAGTGTTCTATTTTCTCTATCCCTCTTCTCCAACCATTTTTCTATATTATTTGAGTTCAGAGCTTCATTTCCTTCAAGACTCCCTCCACTGCAGGCATAGTTTCATGTTGCGAGCCAATTGCTAAAATAGCTGTCCATTTCCATCCCTACACCCTTCCATGCACATATTGCTATCTGCAGCTTCCCATTTTCTTCCTTGCACTGGTCTCATAAGTTGGTAGTCAGGGTTCAGTGAGTCACATCATTTTACTGATCTGATGGAAACCACTTCCCTCCCCCCCAGCCCCATTATTTGTCCTTAGGAACAACTAAGTGATCAACCTCACCAACAGATCACACAGTCACTAGATCTGAAGGAGCCCAGAGCTACACCCTTTCAATAGCTATTTTAAGCATAATGTGAAACTCTACATGGTGACCTTCACACCTTCTCATTTTCAGTTCCCTATATTAACATCCAATGTTTTTGTTCTGTGTCCAAAGAAATTACATTCCTTAAAATAGTAGTTGTCTGAAAGGAAGCTAAAAATATAGATCTATCTAGTTTGCAGTTATTCTATTTTTCTCTGCATAGAGCAATTTTCCTGCATGTTGACAGATTTAACAAACAACCTAGTCTTACACAAACATTTGTGTGACACTCTTCTGTCCTCTTAACACATATAGCATGAGACAACACAAAGACAACCATAAGGCACAAGGATACTAATTCCTTTTAAATAAACATTCACATAAATCGTAAATAGATTATTTCCTCAAGGAATTAATATGCTGCATCATTTGAAGGATGTAACAGCACTTATTTCCACCATCACTTCCACTCATTTTTCATGTGCCTAACTAACAAGGCTTAATCTACAACGATAATCTGTTCAGGCTGTTGATATTATAACAGATAGCTTCTCCTATGGCTGTATCTGAATCCAAGAGAAGCTATACATCTCATAGGCTCAAAGGCAAAAAAAACTTTAAAGCAAGACTTTTTTCATTTGTGGTGCGAGTTCTGGTCACTTTATTTTTCTGGAAGTTATAACTACTAGTTATTTGTGAGTGTACATTACAAATAGAAGACCTGACATACTGCTGTTTCATATAAAGCCCCCAACTTTTTAATATTTCTATTTATTTAATTATAAAAGCTTTTAAATGTTTTACCAGTGTATCTAGCATTTTCCATATTGGTTTGGATAAGTTGTTCTAGTACCAGCTTGGCAAACACACACAGCAAAATTTGAAATCTGAGAGTGCTCTGAAATTAAGAGTTAATTGATTGCACTTCAGATTGGGTGGTAGGGGAGGGGGAGAAGCTAGTATTCCTACTGAGTAGCATACTTATACCCATTAGTTGCAAGGACTGCTCCAGAAGCACCTGAAACAATCAAAACCTTTCCAGTAAAATAATGAGCAGTTTCGAACACAGTTATCTCCTCTCTAATGACAAAAATTTGACCTTTATGAACACACCAGTCACAGATCCTTTAGTCCTGTCTGACATATTTCCAGTTAGAAAATCATGACATATGTGTACTCTGTAAAGTGGTGACTTATCAAAACAACGAAACGCTATTGTGCCAGGAGAAGGCCTACAAATCCACCTAGAGAGTGCCCTTTTCTTATAAAGCCTCTGCACCATTAAAACAAATTGCTTTTTTATTAACCGTTGTCTCAGGTCTCTAACGGGAAGTCAACATCTGAAATAAGAAAATTATCCTTTCTGATCAGCTCACTAACAAACTGCTATGGAACATCAAAAAGAAACATTTTGCTACCTGTTTCATCCTGTAAATACACTGAAACTGATAGAAAATAGAATTTTTAACTCTGTAGTCTTCTGTATCATGTTGAGAAACAGGTTAAACTTTGGCTCTACTTGCTGGGCTCCCTCTCCTGGTGTATACAAGGCAGTTTCAATGCTTTAATAGTGAGGGGTTTGGTTGACCTGAACTTCAAACTGCATTTCTGGTATTCTTACATTCACTCCCTCACATGAAATGCAAATTCCCTCATTCTGAAACTCCCTTATATCAAAACCTAAATAAATATAAGCAATTAGTCATGAAATAAATTCTCTACTTTTCTAATTAGCGCACAAAAGACAGTGTTTGTGGAAGACTATTGTCATGGATGTCTGGCTGCACTTCATTTGTGCTTTTTTTCTTTTTTAGATTTCTTCAAATGGGAGACAAGTGGGGATTTTCTTGAGGTGAGAGGAAAGGCTGGCATGGTGAAAAGAAGATGAATCCTGTACATTTTGGGGAGAATTCCAAAGCAAGCCAGCATGAAAAGTTGAAATATATACTGCTGGACAGTGGAAGAGTTCCCTTAGGATCTTTAGAGATACCAAGATTTGGGGCAGGACTCATCCTGCTGTACCCACACTCATGGAACGGTGACGACAGTAATCAAACAGTGATTCAAAGTCTCTCTTACTCACCCTTACTCAAGGCAGCTATATGAAATTCAGTGATCTGTCCTGCCAGCTTTTCATATTACCTTCCTCCACTTCCATATTAAAAAAAAAAAATCTAGAGTGCAAGTGGATTAATTTTTAAGTGTTATCCAGCACAGACAGGTATTGTGAAACCACTGTTTTCCAGTTGAGGCAAACCACCTATTTACGGGCTATCACTATTTAGCTACTATTGCTGAATTATACTGTGTGATTTGGAGGATGGCATCCATCAGTCCCATCTGGTCTTCAACTTTTTTCTGTCAGAGGAACCAGGAGTTATAGAAATCCTTGACAATTATCATGAAGAACATGAGGCATGAGTTACTTAGTGATATAAAAATAAAGGCATCTATTTCTGGGTTTGTTATAGCTCCAGAGACTATTTCATGGCTAAGTACCTTCATTTCCATTTCTAACTTGAGTACGTTTTCTGTGTCAAACCTTGCTTCTTGCATTGTCTCAGAGTAGAAGAATTTTTCTGACCCAGTTCTCAAAGAAAGGAAATTTTCACTGTGTTCTTTAGGTGTTTGGGTTCTGGCAGGAATAGCAACAGGGATCCATTTCCCTGCCTTAAGGAATGAGAATTTCATAGTCAACACCGATGCAGTCCCTCAGATCTGGAGGGGACTAGGACTCTGACAGATGACTTAGGCCTCTTTAGGCTGCACAACTTAAGCTCTCAAGTGCTCCACCATCCTACCCAGCCCTAGGTTTATTATATGAGTAGCTGTTAGAGCTCAGCATTCCAGTCTCTCTGGTAATGTTTCTTATCTCATCATTATGTAAAAGTATTAAATAATGAATAACTTCATATAAAAATCAAGTTTTAATGTTATAATTAAAGGAGATCACACTAGTGATAGAAAGACCGGCATGCATAATGATTTAAAGGAAAGACAGAGAGCAATATAGGATTTCATGTGGGTGAACCATGGAATGCAAAGATAATTCCTAACATAACCTAAAAGCAGATCTGAATCTGAGACACCAATCATCCATCACAGCAAAATAAATGTTCTTCCATTCCAACCGCCAGACCTCGTACAGCTCATATTTCTGCTTATAGCACACCCCTCTTCCCAGCTAACCAAGCTAACCAGAAGGCCTGAGGAAATATCCTTTTCCTAGGGGCCTGTTTCATTCAAAGTATTTTTGACACAACAAACTGAAAAGCAGCAAACGAATGCCTGATCTCACATTAAGTGGAACTCTGTTCTCTACCACCAGCTGTTCAGAGAGAAAATTTTTTCCTGGCATAGCACAGGTGGCACATACAAAGTGCAAATTAAAGCCGGGGCTTCTACACAGCAAGGGTAGAAGACAGAGCAGTTGTGCTGGCCTAGCGACCTGTGCCCCTGACCTGCGCACATGAGAGCAATGAGGTGGGATGGAAGGACAGGCAAGAGCAGGGCCACGGAGCAAGTGTGGGCAGCAGGCTGTGCAGCTACAGAGGCTGTAAACAACACCCAGGCTCTAATGCGGAAGCAAGTTTCACTTCTGAACACATAGCCTGTTTTGAGTGAAATTCATTTAACCTCTTAAAATCTAAATGCTGCAGGTTTTGATTTAGCAGTATTTCAGTATCTTTAAGAGATGTGTACATTAAACTATACAGCTTATTGTTAATATTTATTATTCTCCTAAAAAAGCAGAAGCTGTACAGTCAATACTAATGAGAACCACTCAATATCCAAACAAATAAAAGCTTCTGGTTTCAGATGTACCAGGACAACTTCATATAGGTGAGATTACACCAGATTCATTCTGATCCAAGACATGAAAGATCAGATTTGCTGACATGTTCCAGTGGTCTGAGCCACTATGGCAATGCCAATCAGCCACAAACCCCAATTAGCTCAGTGACTAGCAACGACTCTGGCTCCTCCATATCAAAGAGGAGCAAAGCTGCAACAGTATACTGGTGCCACTGAGACAACATGAACTTCCTCAACTGTATTATGGAACTGGAAACAACATACAGTGAGTATGACATTTGCCACGATTTTTGGAGTATAGCTGGAACAGTTCTTGTATTTTCTAATGTGGGCCGTTCACTTTCATAGGCCATCTCATTATGTATTTGTCAGACTGTCTTGTTTGCTTCTTCATCCCTTCTGTATCAGAAGGAATTTAGTCTCAGAGCACAATTCTTGGGGAGACAGGGGCGGGCATACTAAGGTATGAGAAAAATCAAGAAAAATACATTTTCAACATATCAGCACGGAAAATATATGCAGAAGACAATATTTTACAGACATGAAGTCCTTCCTCCTCATGAGCAATGAGCAGTAATATGAGTTCCCATGGATCAGAATAGACCAAAGAGTATTACTTTCAACTTTAGAGAAAGAATTGGTTCTAATAATACCTCCCAAATTTAGAATGGAGAAATGTACCCAAACATGGTAATTTCATTAGAATTAAAATAGGTAATTTTTACATCTATCTTTGTAGGAATCTAATACCTTTAAATTCCTAGTATTTTTATTTCACATAAATTATTAAAAAGCACAGGTCAGCATATGACAGTCTTCCCTGTATTTTGGGTCATTTCTCAGGATAATCTGAATGTTTTCAGTGAGAAGTAACTTGAACCAAATATTACATTGTGAAGAAATTCTGAGCTAAAAATCCTGCAGTAGACTTTAAGCATAATTAGACTTTGCCTCTTCATCTTTGGTAGCAGTTGTTCTACAAAGTTCCTTAGCTGTGTTTATCACAGCTGTTATAGCAGATTGCTGAGGGATGGCCTTTGAAATACCTTGCAAAGGCTTTCAGACTAAAGCACAAGATTTTCAGTTGAATCTAAGATCAGACAAAACGCCAGTACAGCACTGGGAACTCTGATGTGTGCATTTTCCTTAATTCAGCAGCTGATCCCAGCCTGTCGAGCTACTTGTTTTCATGCAGTTTTTGTAACAGCCAAACATTCAGCAAGACGCAACAGTAACACACAAATGGTAAAAAGGGGATATTTCCAATTGAAAATGACTGAATGCACAGGAAAGAGGTGGGAACAATTTCCCTAAGTGATGCAGCTTGTTAAATTGTTTTGGATACCTGTATTTGCAAATGTCAGTAAGAATCTGGATTAATAAAGCCGGAAAATGAACATATTCCAGCTTTCCAGATTCTGAGAGGAAAATTACATTGATCATCTCAAAAGGGAAGAGACAAATGTATCTGCATCCCCTTACGGCAGGACCGTGCCACTTAGGACAACTCTTTGGTATGGGAGCAGGGACTTTTCAGTGTCAGCTGTGCATGAAGTTGTTAGCAGAATGGTGATGTACATTTATTAGAAGCGCAACATATTATTTGCCTGCTGAAATTTATGATATGGGGAAAAGTATATTTGTAACTCTTGTGCAAGAAAACTGCTGGTGACAGCAAATCTGAGAAGAAATGGTGAAAGAGCACACATCAAAAAAAACCCCACAGTATCTATAATTTTGGTGGTATCTTAGGACCTTTATTTTCAGGGCAGATTAAACTTGACCTCTCACTTTACCACCCTTTTCCATACTGTTACCATTGCACATACAGTAAGGCCAGCTCTGGCATTTATGCAGATCAGTGTAAGTATCTACATGAAATGCCAACCTATGACAACAAAATGGGATCATTATGTTTGTCCTGCTCACTTGGGCAAGAGTAGCTTCACCTAACTTTTAATATCACATACTTTCACATGCAAACACTAGAACTGGACCAGGGAACAGCACATAAATAACCCATACGGGAGTTCATTTTGGCATACCAAAGCACATCCATAATTGGCAAAGCCCCACAGAAGCTAACACAGCAACCTACAATGGGAAGGTTAGCCGTGTGCTTTTCTATTTTGTGTTGAACTGGAGGCTAAATACCATATACAACAATCACCTCCTTACAAAGCAAATGCTTTTTTTCACCCCTGTGTTTATCATTAATTCAGTCTTCTCTCTGAAGCAGCTTATTATTGTTCTGTTCTCCAGTGCGTGAAATCTACCTTTTCCCCACTTCATATTTTCTTTAGTTATGGGCTTTTTGTAACAATTGTATGGATTTCTTATTAGTGGTGACAACGTTTCATTTAAAATATTGCTAAAGAGAATTCTATTCTAAATGTATCAAAATCAAACAAGACAGTATTTTCCATGCTAATCCACTAAGTGTATCTGAGGAGCAAATGATCACTCACTGGACCTTCCATAAAAATTGTACTACTGGCACAATTTCAATGCTAACAAGGATTTTACTGATGCATAATTTTAACAAAGTTATACATATATTCCATTACAGACTCTACAAAGAGGCATTCACAGAATGGTCAGGGTTGGAAGGGACCTCTGGAGATCATCTAGTCCTACCCCCGCCATAGCAGGGTCAGCTAGAGCAGGTTGCACAGGATGGCGTCCAGGCGGGTTTTGAAATACGATTTGATTTTTTTTGGTGGGTTTTCTTTCATTCTCACTTGCAGGTACGTGAACCAAATTACTTTTTTTTTTTTTTTTTTTAGACAATTCTGTCTGGTAGGCAGTACATAAGTTTGCAGAAGCATACACGTGTAGAAAGTAGCTACCAATAAACTTCATCCTACAAATGTTTGGTACAATTTCTTACTAATTATGGTATCAGTTGCTTTAACTTTTCATAGCTCATCTCCTTTTTCAGTATTAATTTTAGGTATTGCACACTGCACAGCTTAGGGATGAATATTGAATGGTATAGACCCAACATTTCATTGCCTGGTACTACTGCTAGAAGGACTGACATGACTCCATTATTCTTTTATCATGTTACATCCTTCACTTCTGTATCTGCTAGTCAAAAAACTATTTTAACCCTTCCTTTGGCAAGACCAGGGCAGCCACACTTTAAAATAGTTGCATTATGTTTTCTTGCATTCCTTCTTGCTTCTAAGCCCATACTGACATAGCCTTTTTTTATAGATGGAATTAAAAAAAATCATTCCTCATGACTACTCTAAGAAATTCCAGATATGTTGTTCAAAAATATTTATATTGTTTACTACAGAAATACTTTAGAAGAAAGTGTGAAAAAAAAACCAAATCATTTCTTACTGACACTAGTGGCATCACAATGTCATCTTCACACAGAGAAGTCTGCTACTTGATAGCCATAGGAGTTTTGCAGGGCAAAGGTAGTCCATTGCCCAGAGTGTTGGCCTGAGATGCAAATTTAGATTTCTATTATTTCACAAATTTCCTATTTTACCTTGGCCAACTTACACAAACCCAGGCCTTCAAAAGTTATCCAGATGCTATAGATTACTTTGGGGTTATCCACCATATAAACAATTTTAAGAATCTGTATCCATTTTTTCCTCTCTAAAAATGCAGACAGTATATCCCTACCTGATACAGATGTAAAGTTAATAAACGTTTTAAAGATCATCACTTCCTCTGTACCAAGTGCCAATGATTGATAGGAAGAAAAGTTACCTACGTCTTTTGAAGCATCTCTTTTGAAGAATCCTTATTCTAACTTAAGGGCAAGTTCATTTCTTGAACAAAGCAGTACCACTGTCATTAACCTCACTGAATTGCAAGCCTTGACAACCCCCCCATACACCTTTCCTACTATTGCTTTGATTCAAATTATTCATGTTTAAAGAAAGCCAAATTAGTAGGAAATGTGAATTCAGTTCCATAAAGTAATTTCAGAGATAACGAGCACCTGCATCCTCACTGCAGAAAACTTTACAAGAGGAGCCCTTTATTGCCTAGCTCACAATTTAGCATTGCTATGTAGGGGTTCAGGAAACTCTGGAGAAGAATAAATTAAATGTTAACTATGCTCCCTTTAACCTAACCCTCCTTTAATATACCTGTTTCTAGGAATATCACATCCATAGATAGCTGAACCGTTCTTGACTTAAGATGCTTTATTTTAGATATGAAAAGATTTAAATCAGGTATTACATGCCCTGGCTGTTCATTCTTTCTTTTTTCCCTGGGTATTTTGTTGGAGTTTAAGATTTCTTTTAAGTAAAGTCCATTATCTTTGTGAGAACATCAGGCATACTTTATCTTCTTCAGTCCTGTTCACCTCACTGTGCCATTTCCTGCAAATTGCAAAGAAATTGACTTGTTCTAAATATGGCACTGTTGAACTCACTCACTGCATTTCAATGTCGACACACATTAAAGTTTTGGGGTTTCCTTTCCCTCTTCTTTACTACTGTTTTACTCTGATTTTCTTTCCCTTCTGAAAGAGGCCAGCCCTTCTTGTACTTGTTTGACTGTCTGCATTGTATACATAAACAAAAATTAGAGGTTAGAGAGACAAGCATTCTAACCTTTTTGCATACACAAGTAATATTTCCTCCAAAGAGACACTGCTCCTCTCATGCATAACTGCAATTTTATTTTTAACTAGTTCTTTATTCAATGCCATGGTTTACCTTGAAGGTTCATAAATTTTATCTTACAAAGAAATCTGTCATCATTTCCACCGGGGTTTACAGTATTAGATTCCAAAAGACTAACAGTCCTGCAGCTGGCACTGAAGTTGTTCGCTGATGCAATTCTAAGGGCTCTGTGCTGGTGTCACACTACTACCGGCAGGAACGCAGAGAAACTGAAAACAGGAAGGAATAAAATACCAAATTTCACAAGTACAAGAGGGGTGCAGACTTACCATAGCTTTAACAAAAATCAAAATCTATTTGCCATACTCATGAGTCCCAAACAAACATTTGCAGAAAAGTCTGGATAGGACAAGAAGAAAGATGAAGAGCTATTTTAGTACACTCTTCTCATTCTCTGTAAGATTATCAGCATGAAGAAATAACACTACAGTAATGGGACATTACTCTACATTATGCAGTTATGACCATGCAGGCACCAGGATCCAGAGAGGCAGACACGGCCCTCACGTAAAAGTGTCAGTCAGGTAGAACCAACAACATGATTGAAGCTCTGCTAAGGTAAAGATACTGCAGCCTGGAAATGCTCAGGGGATGCTGGGACAAATGGATTTGCTGGTTTGTTTTTTTGTTTATTTGTATTACAGATGCCTAAGGGGGAGAAAGAAACAAGCTAACTGGTCTGCTCTGTACATTACATATTTTCAGCAGAATTGTTTCTTTTTCTCTTCCCTCCTTTTCTAATCTAAGCAGCACTTAGGAAATACCTTTTACAAACAGGCTGAATTACCTTCTCCCACTGCTAAAACAGCTACTAGATTACACAAGCCTTATCTTTTAATTTTGACAAAACAAGAATGAAAATCCTGATTTTCGTGTCTGTCTTGCTACATTAAAAACCCGCAGGTCATTATGATTGCATGTTTGGAAGAGCTTTCTTATTATAAACATTTCGTAGATTAGCATAAGCGGTAATTAGAGGAAACAGTAAAATTGCTCCATAGAGCATGAGGAAAATGAACCTGGAAAGAACAATACAGGTAATGTGTATATGCAGAAACCTAAAGCTAAGTGAAAAGACTTGGGCAAGTTGCAAGCAGTATGAGACTTGAGCTAAGGAGGAAGAAGAGTCATCCTTAGTCACTGGAGCCACTATGTTGGAATACTGCACTGTTTATACAGGGGATATTGAGGGATCTTTTCAGACTCTCTTGGTCTCCTGGGAACGAAGTTTTGTTCAGGGGCAGAACTCAACTACCCACCGTCCCCAAGACCCAAATAGGTAATAAAAAAAAAATAAAAATGCAGATTTCACGTGAAGTTGGAGAGTAGTAACTGGTCACATCTTCCTCTCCCCCCTAAACAGAGGTACCAAAGCTGGGGCTGACATGAGGACACATTGCTCCCAAGCATCTGAGCTACCTCAAGACCTCCTCCAGGCCTTAAGGAATTTGTGAGTGGAACTACATCTTTTCTTTCAGAAGACATGATAGAATATCTGTGAGAAAGCTTTTGGAACAATATCCTGCTTTTAATGTAAGAGACGGTCATTGCCTGAAGTACAACTAGGCAGCTGCGGACTTATTCTGAGGTTTATACCTGAAGCTAGAAAAGTGAGAGCAAAAAATCTCATGACACAAAGGAGCCCCTCCTTCACACCAAGATAGTTTCATATTCCAGACAGTTCTCACCATACTCTGATCACATCGTTAATCATAAAGGCCCCATAGCTAACAAAATATCCTCTTCCTTGGGAAGAAAAAAACATTACTGAAAGGTCAATAGAAGTAACAGCATGAATCATAATAGCAGGCCATTACATCTGCTGTGGTATCAACAAGGTACTCATAAAATGGCATCAGAAGTTGCTTGATCAATGACTGGAGCAGCAGAATAAATGGGCTCATCAGCGGAAGCCTAGTTTACTGACAGCTATAGCAAATGTCTTGACTACAGGTGCTTGAAGTTCATTACTATTAATGACGAGTTCCCACTTGGAGGCCTGAGTTACAGAATCCCCAGTGAAACGAATGGTTAGCGACAAAGTCATTGCTTCTCAGAGCTTTGTTAGAACTGATGCATTGGGGGTTAGGATTTAATGGCACATTATATGTTGAGGATTTGGACTAGTAATTTTAACCACACTCATTTGCTAAGTTTTTGTTAAAGTCTACTCCACGTAAATCAACTTCAAGAAGTTATCACAAAATATCAAGCTATTTCAGAAAGCTGTTTCAAACAGCTAAGCGTGACTTAAGTATTTCATATCATGAAGAGAGACATGATACACCAGCTTTTACAAAATCATGACATGTTCTCTTTGTGTGTTTCACTGCAGTAAAAACTCCCAACTGCATTATCTGCCTGAAGATGCATTTAAACATCTTATGCAGAAATGGCGAAATGTTATCCCACCTCTTTTGCAAACTTTCCTTCTGTTCTTATGTATCAAGTCACTCAGCTAAGACAGTTCTTCACACATACCATATAAATCATTCTGGTCTTAAGCATCTTTCACAAAACACACAGCAAGGGTCAGCATGTTTACAAGAATACCCTAATGAATTACAGATTGCAGAACAAAGAACTAATTTTCACATTCAAATTCTAGCAGAAATTTCTAAAAGAAAAGGTATCTCGGACAGCAATGTATAGACAGTCTCCACTTCTGAACTTCTGCCTCTGAATTCCTCTGCTTTCACACAGATCAATTAACTTGCACTTGTAATCTCATTAGCCAAGAAATTCTTGCAATATCTTACAAACAGCTACACAAACTTCTGCTTTTTTTCTTTTTGTTGGATATACCGATTTATACATATTAAGCCCTCCATCACACATATTTACTGTTTAATATACACAAAATGCCAGTAACAATTGAGTTTCATCTCACATACTGTCCAGGTCAGTTTGGAAAATACACTAACAGCAACCTGTTGAATCTCACTAAGGAGAGATTTTGCAATTTTTATTGGAACGTGCAAATAATTATAATTACTTATGCTGCAAAAAATTACAGTAAAAAGTATTTCTGAAAGTCATAGATCAGGAAATTTTATTTTTTTTTTTTATAAACCATGAAAATATATATAGTCATATTAATAACTGTACCCATAATTACATCTAGTGCAGCTGAGAATAAAGTTCTCCTAAAACCCACTGGAAGTGATAGAGCCAGCCTGACAGACCTTTTTGTCAATTTAAGTGGTGTCTTTAAACATATTGCAATAAATCTGCAGCCTGCCTAATGTTAATCAAAAATATGCACTAGACCAATGACCCAATGCATTAATCATGGTATATAATTGCAGTAAAACAATAAATAGCCACAGCCTGAATAATTTTTATAGTTTGTTGACAATGCTTTCCCAGTCAATTTTCAAACACTTCTTTTTCCTGAATAAAACTATACTATACTATCTATATTACTATAGGTTTAGGCAAATTAACAATATTTAAAACCTCAGGCATGTGACATGACTCAGATTTTTCTCATTATTCAGCAATAACTTATTCACTTTTTTCTTCATTTTAGTCAACCAAACTGCTACAAGAACAGCTGCCAGGACGTTTGCGTTGTAACATTTACCTTCACGCGTGGTTCCCGAAAACATTATTTCTCCACAAAACAGAACATTGAAAATTAGATCAATATTTTCATTGCCCTCAAGAAATAAATGTTGTTTACTCCTATTTTTCTAGGTTTGTACACATAATAAGACTCTGAAATTAGCCCCTTGAGAGAGTAAATGAAGTAAAGCAAGCCCATTCATTGTACAGCAGAAGCAACAACTCATTTTAATCCCACATTAATATAATTTTTCCTGGATTTTTTAGAAATAGACTGATTCCGTTCCATTCTGGTGCAAATTATGCATCCAGTGCACATTCTGAGCATGCCTTGATAACCACAGATTCCATTATGTGTTTAATAATTGACTATTCAATAGAGCATTGATGCATTTTTGTCTGGAATTAATTCACCTTTGTGTATCAGCATGAATGTACAGCGAATTACAGATATGGTCTTGAAATGTAAAGGCCATATGCTTTATTCATCTCGGGTTTTTTAAACTACATATTCATGACAGGCACTGCATGGAAATTAATATCCTAACTTGTATATGCTAGTATATATACACAAAATGATTTATTAGAGCAGTGATTCAATGAAAAGCACCTTGAACCTTTATCCGGGAAAACAGCACCTCCTTTAACAGGCCTGACCTCCAAAATGGAATTAGTCACTGCTGTATTTGCAGAGATATGTGTGTATTAACATGCTGTATTAACAAATAAAAACAGGGGTGACAGTATTTAAAACATCAAGTTAAAAAAAAGCCACAGAGAAAAATCAATGTTACTCATACATACATACAAATATCTCTGCATCAGAAAAACGAGCATAAGAAAGTCCCCACCATTCCATGCAGACCTGGTACCTCACCATTGCCAACTTATATTCACAAATATAGGATGTTCCATCTCATAAAAAAAAACAAGTATCTCCATCACCTCTGTTCTCCCCAAACAATCCTAACCAAGATCAATCAGCCTCAGTAGTTTCAAACAAACTCACTTATTTAGGTCACATAACCCTACTGAATTCAGTTAGTATTAGCTGAGAACAAAAAATAGACTGCAGAAAACAACCTTGAAAATTTTCAAAAAATGGCATTTAATCTTAAGGGAAGAGAGCAGTAGTTCTTCTTCACTGGGAGAAATTATCATTTAGCTATACAGTAAACAAACTACTTTTTCATCTTTGGAAGCTGTATGTCTAAAGGTGACGTCGGTCTACAGTACGTCAGTCAAGCCAGCATCTTTAAGAGCAATAAATTCACATAAAAGCTATTCACGTCACTTTGCCATAACGGCACTATTGGCCCAATGGTGCCTTTGAATTTCCTCTAACTATAACCAATACCTAATGCTTCAGAAGTAAAACAGTAATGCCCTGAAGAATAACCACAGAGTATACTATAATTTCAAAAATTTCTTGGCAAACTTACCTTAACTCTTGCTGCCTCACCAGCCAGCCATCCTGATTCTTTGGTTTTAGCCTCATAATGTGTTCACTTCATATCATAACAAATTTTCGTCCCTTAATTTGCAGTTAATAGTTTCACCTCAGAGGGTTTAAGGAATGCTATAGACCACAAAATACCCATTTTGCAAGATGACAAAGGGTACTGCAAACGTTTTTATCCACCAACACACAGCCATATCTTGAGAGGTATTTCATTAAACTGCACCACAGTGTTGCCAAAGCTATGATAGAAACCACCATGATAATTACTCTCCAAAGTCCTTATTCAAGCACGCATTTTCAAAAGCCCCATTCAAAGGGCCACACTACCACAGCAATAACTCACACTTGCAAGTTCAATGTACACACAACCCTCTACTTTTGCTAAATTCTATTTTGGGGCTATCTACAGATGCCCTGTGTGTTCAGCTGGATAAATAACCTTTCACCACTCTATCAAACCAACAAAAGAGAGCTGCTGCATTCTGTTAAATAAGTGCTGTTTGTCACTCACCTGTGGTTGCTGATGAGCACGGTAATTCCTTCACATAGATGAAAGCATTTAAAGCCTTGTCAGCTGAAAGTTATTGGCTCAGCTGTAGCAGTGGGGCCACTGCAAGTACTTCGTTATCTTTTAGGTCTGGATCCTTTGTAGAGGGAAAAAAAAAAAAAAAAAAAAAAACAACAAACACTGAAAAGACCTGACCCAGGATTTTTAGGAATCTACATTCATTGACTTCTAATACACTTGCAATGTCTAAATTTAATTTCCCAGAGGATTGCTGGTTTGACTACACAGCTATCCAAGTGTTAAACAGCTTCGTTCTTGATTGAACACTTTTCTGTGATTGTGTCTCACCTGTTACTGATGGAGTCCTCAACAGGAACAGTAACTTATATGATGTGGACTCAATTCATAGTCCAGTTAAAATGTTGAGAATATCTCCAATAATTTTTCTAGATGTTCAATGTGGTTCTGTTGTACTTAAGAATATTTCTACTCTTTCACACCTTTGTTGAGAATACTTTTGAGAAGTACCATTGATTCCCAGTGATTTACTTTAGTTCATGTTTATTTAACAAGATGTGCTCTTTACCTATTTATGTGGCGTTACAGCCCTGATATGCTTTGCTTTCACACCTACTTTGTTGGGACTGCGATTACAGACACATAGGTAACAAAGATACTGCCCATTAAGATCTTAATTACATAGCCTGGTTTTCCTTGATTTTTCTTCAGGACAGCTAATATGCATTTGTAAGACAGAAAGCTATTTTTTTTCTGTTTGCACATAACTGTTAAACTGTCACTGCATTTAGCAAAATGCATCTAGGGAAAATGATAAAAGGGAAAATGCTTTGAATTGAAGACTTTGGGAGATAATGCAGGTCCTGCATTAGCTGGAAAATTACTGACATTTCATTGCATGAGGGATGCTGTTTTCTAAGTGGATACTTCACCTTTTAAAGGGCTAATAACAAGGTTGGCTATATGCTGTACTACTACACATAGATTTTGTCTTTCATGAACAACAACAGCAAGCAACAGCAGTGTTCCAAAGCTCTAGAGACATTTCAGCTGCTGATGGCTTCTAAGTAGTGAAAATAAACCAGCAGTTTCTCATTCCTGAGTTATTTTATGTTCCTCAAACTTGGCTCTCTTGGTTCTCTGTATGCAGTCTAAATCAGCTGTCAAATGCCCCACACAGGCCTAAAATGTGTGGAAAAGGAAGATGGCTATTAAAATATTCATATCTTTAATGAAAAATAGACCAAGCCCTACTTATATGTAGTTTTCTGTTTCTTTATTAATATGCATATATTGTCCATTGAATATTAGCACACCATAGTCTGCTACTCTCTTTTTCAATAACTAACAATGACAGTCATGCAAGATTTTATGGCTCTTCTGAAGGAAAAAATCTTGACACAGCAGTAATGGCAAAAAAAACAAAACCCTTAGGTCTGCTTTTCACAGAGTTTCATGTAAAATATTCTCCTCTGCAAGGGTTTGTTTTGCCAGTGATCTCTGCAGGAAGAACAGAGCTACAGATAAAGTTAGGCACTGCCGTCAGATTCTGAATTGCCTGTGTACGGACAAGCCAATTAGTGACTAGCAATAAGTCATCAGGTGCAATTGAAAGGAATATGCAATCTGGCTTTCCCTTTCTCAAGAGGCACTTATCTTCTCATCTATTGCAGCTATAACTTGAAACTCCTCTGCAGTTGCCATCTGGCATGTAAGCGTGGATCTGTGCCCAAATGAGAAACAATAAAGATGGATGAAAGCCTTGATGCTTTGTGCTGCACAATACTGCTTTGTAAAAGATCCTTTATATTAAATTATACTGAAATCAAGATTTTGAGCATTATATTTATGCCTCATCATATCATTTTAAAGTTTACATAAAACAGATTAAATAATCTTCCAGCCAAGTCATTAAAACATAGACTGGTGAGGGCTGAGAGAGAGAGAAATCCCCTAGCTGACACAGATAACAAAACCCAAGAAAGAGAACCATCTTAAAAAATGGGTAAAAAGTGATATTTACATTGCATTTAAATTTTATGCTTTAAAGTACAATATTGCATGTTTTTTAAAAGTGTACAAATATGAACATTTTTTTTTCTTAATTAAAAGCATATTGTGCATCATTAGTCCTTGAGGATGGCAACAACATCCTTGAGGATGGAAAGCTAGTGCCCCACAGGAAAGGCAGGCGTCTGACTCACATTAAGGGGCCGCAGCTGACCATCGCCTGACCAACACTTTCCACCGCCTGGTAAAAATGTATGGCTTTCTCAGAGCATGAGCACCATCACCACATTAGCACAGAGGCAATTCTCTTATGGGAAGAGTGCCACTGCAATGCCTCCTCAAAACACAAAACCCACACTACTGACCACTTTGTCCACAAAAATCCTGGTGTAAGAACCGTAAGATCAGCTATGAGCAGGCAAAAACTCCTCCAATTTCCTCCTGAGATCAGTAGCAAAGGAGAAAAGGAGGTCACGTAGGGAAAAAAACCCTGTAACTATAGTCTGCTCTCAGAAAATAGCAACAAACTTGAGCATTTCTGCAAACCTGTGTGGCTATGGCAGCAGGAATCAAAGCCTCCATTACTTAGAGTAGGGAAATGATGAGCCTCCACAGCAATTCCTCTCAGATAAGCAATAATGAAATCCACATATTATACCCATTTTTCTATTTTACGCAACTCCGAGTTATAAAGAAACTATTCTAAAAATTACAGAGCTCCCCAAAAGATGACAGCTCTGTTTCCAAACAAACTTTCAGGGTTTTGAAATTAGCCTTTGTTCTGCATTGAAAGAATACAAAACCCTCTCGGTACCTTTGTAGAATGGAATTCTGTCAGATATCCAATTTTATGAAAACCCATATGCTTTCCAGTATTAGACATTTTTCTTTTCTCTCTGCCCTATCTGTGCAAGAGATCAGCGAGTATTATACAGTCAAAACTTTATCAGAACAAATATGCCACCATGATTCATTTCAATTTTGACTAGTGCTATAATTTAACTAAAAGTAATTTAATTAAAATTATTCCAATCATTACAGGACTGTTCCCTGCACTTTAAAGAGCATCTTAGTGCCCAAAGCTTTGTTGTTCCTCTCACATATACCATTGTAAAGTTAGAAAGGTTCTGTTTGGGCTAAGAAGGCAAAGAACTAAGCTACTGTCATCTATTAGTATAGAAGTGAATGTTTCTTTTCAATCCAATTTCATTCTTGGTAAACAGATGTAAGGTTTATCCTGTATTCTCACTACAACCTGTTTTACTACTGGAGTTTCTGCTCTAGAGACTCTGCTGATTTGGCCCTCCCCACGTCCTACTCTACTCCCAGCTGTGCCCCTACCGCCCCTGCCTCTCGCCAGACCACTGCCCCACTCAGCACAGGGACGTCTGTCCAGCCGCATCGACACGCAGAGACCAGCAACTGCCAATACTGGATCGCACCTCTGAGAGAAGTTTTAACTCTGCTGGTTTTCCCGTGTACCACAGTCGGGACATAACAGCGCCTTTGCTGCACAGTAACTTTGCTGTACAGAAACATACTAAAGTACCATTATTTGTTGTCTCAGTCCTTTCGGAATTTGAACAGGCCATACCAGGAAAACAGGAACGGTTTCCTTTTGATAACAGTATTACTCCCACTTTCAGCTCAGCAGAACTATTACATCTCAAACTTCCAATTATGTAGAGGCTTTAGCTATAAGAAAGCTGACATTTGACAAAAATGATGCTGTGGTTTCCAGTACAATTATTAAAAATACCTGCAGGTAAAATTATGTAGCTTACAGAGGAAGAATACAGTAGCATGCTAACATCCATCAACAGACATCCCAAAGAGTTTAAGAATCAAAAGCAAGGAGCCAAATACCTTTATAAAATCCACTTGAAAGGAACACTGCCAAGTTTCTTATATTAAAAAATTTATTTCTAAATGATCTTACAAAAATTGTCTCGGACTGCATATGTGGTGTTGTTGTTACTTCCAGATACAACCCTGCATAATTTTTTTAAGAGTCATTAAATTACCAAACATAACCCTCATGCTGAGATTTTATCAACCAAGACTACCACTCCGCTGAAAGATAATATGGAATGCTATCTGAAACACTATACAAACAAAATGAGCTATTTTAGCTTCACTAAAATTCAAAATACGAGCAAGTAAAACCAATGACCAAAAGGAAAAGACAAAACAAACAGAAGACAATGCCTACCAAGATACAATTGATATATATTGATGGAATTTTATGAACAGTGGAGGATTACGGGGAGAGAGAGAAAAAAAATACAAAACAATGAAAAATGTGTGCATGACAGGCTCTCTAATACAAGAGAGAAAGAAAGAAATGAAGCAAACATTCCATTCTGTCCACCTGTGACAAAAAACTGCTTTGATTGTCATGGAGCCTAAAACAAGCGAGAAAATTTTATTTATCTGCCTTTCAGTGTTTGTATTTTATCTTCTAGATAAGTCTTCCTTGCAGTCAAGTTAAAAAGTTTTATGATTGTTATTTGAGCCCTTTTAAGTTTTGGGGCTTTTTTCCTTAGCTTTCAAATAAAGCTTTGTGTTGTGCCCTGTCTCTGTCTCCACTCATTTATCTTCTGCAGCTTCAGAGGAATGTAGCACACTGGAGGCTGCTTTGCTTTGCTTCTGTACTGCATTTTAGCCTTTTGATTTCTACTCCTCACCTCAGTAATAACGAGCTTGCTAATGTTTGCCTTTAATTCTAATAGCAATAAAGCAACTGAATGATTTTCGTTTACAGGAAGGTAATATTTTCTTGCTCACCTGTATTTGTAATATTTGATTTAATGTTCAAACTAAAGGTAACTGCAGCATTCAAGTAATTTAAAAATAAAAGCTTGTGTATTTACTTCATAGATTAAGCTAAGTGAATGGTTGCCTCATTGTCCAAGCCAAGACTTCAAGCTAATACTTTCCATTTCTGTTACAGAGGGTAAAGGTTAATGAACGCTTCTCTCATGTTTCTCTTCTCCATCTCCTCCTAATAGAGTATTTTTCAGATCCGGAATATGCATCAGTAAAGGCCAGGTGCCAAGAACTAGAAGATTATGCTGACTTGCCGTGCCGCTGTTTTGGCAGATTTTACAATTACAAGGCCTAATTCTACAGCCTTGATATGCATAACTCATGTAAGACCCTGGGAGCTTTGTGTCTCAAGAACCGCAGTGAATGCCAAATTTTCGTACAGCTACTGATTCATAGCATCTGGAACAACTTTGGCTTGGAATTTCATACTCATAGTTTTACACCTTGGCATGGGTATTTTAACATGTTTTACTTAACAGTAATAGAGAGTAACAGATTAGCATTGTTGCTCTAAACCCCCACTGGAACTAGTCCAGAAATGAAACCCATGAAAATAAGACTACTGTGATAAAGGGCGGAAGCTGGTCCAGTGATTGCCGTTATCTTTAGGTAATTGGCAGAACGTTACATGACTTTGCAGTGGTAACTTTTGTCTTAATTTAATTGCTGGAAGACAGGTTTTATTAGTTCCTCTTTCATAATCATTTTGGAACTTTCTGTGGTCATTTGTTCTTCCCTTGCAGTGTGGCATCTCAGTGCTTCAGCTCTTGCGTACTTTCTTGTCTGATACTCATGTCTTCTCCTATCATCTTTTTTACATCACTGCACTTCCAGAAACGATTTACAATTTCGTCTACTTCAAGAGGGCTCAATGGAGAACACGGTTTAGGATCAGACCTACTGCTCCATTTGTTTACCATTAGCAACTTATTCTAGATGCAACTCGGTTCAAAAAGCATTTTACTTATTAAATAGTTTCTTAAAAACTCTAATTTGAAATGGATAGCTTATGTTTAAAGGCAACAAGCAAGAAATGCTTCTTACTACAACTGATTCAGTTTACAACAAAAATGGCGAAGGACAGAACTAGTATAGAGCAGTTCCCATTGAGATCAGTGGAGCCACATTAATTCATGTCAACTCAGATGCTCACCCTTAGTTTTCAAGCTTGATGCACAAGACTTAATCTTTATATTTATTTTTTTTTTGTAAATGAAGCACAATGTTTCCTCTTATGGCAAATCTTGTTTATTCCCAAAACACTTACAAGTAATTCAAAATCTACAAAGAGGAGGTTTTAATTCTAGCTACTCCTTTTCAGGACAAGCTTTATATGTTTAGTAAGCCTGGTCAGCAAAAATAAATGATCCATTATGCACAAGGATGTCAGTTTCATAAAGTTTTTTTAAAATGGACTTTTCTCTCTCAAATGGAGTTGGGGGAATTACTGTTTCTATAAAGCTGTAGAACCCTTGATAAGAAAGATTATTTATACATACACATCAGTAAATTTCAAAACTACCTATCTGGCTTTTCCTCATTATATTATCCCATAGGATTTCAAAGCCTGAGCACCTATAGTCTAGGCTGCTTATATGTAAGAAATTGTTTGTGTAGTCTTTTTGTCCAACATTTTTCCTATATTAAACAATGAAAAAAATCACTCCACCACTAACAATAGTATTTCCCTAACACCTTAATTTATAAGTTGTATTCTAAAATAAAACTTCATGGCAACAGGGTAGGACCAGAGAGAGCAAGGAAACGTCATGGAGAAATACACAGGCACGCACCAGCAAACAATTTCAGCACTGCCCACACTGCCACTTTCATCATCCTAAAGTATCACTTCCAGGGCTCGCTGCTTGTGTGAAAAATTTAGCACTAGGGAGAAGGACCCAAAACCAACTATATATGCTTAAAAGCAGAATACATGATATTTTATACACTTATCTGGATTTTTTTTAAGCTTGTGTCTTGTCTTGGGAGTCTAATTTATGATTTAAGACTTTCTAAAGTTATGCCTATAAAGTATATATCCTGCTCCCAGTCACAAGCCAAAGACCTGAAAAACGATGCTGAAACCACCCCTTGGCCAGCCTTCGGCAAGGCCAAGGAAAGGTCTGAAGTACTGCTAATGGCTGCCATGCAGCAGTGAAGTTTTATTGTTTGCATGTGCATTTCACACAGTAAATACAATCCACGATGCCAGACAAGAGGAATAGTTGTGCTTCCCTTTAACATTATTAAAAACAGGAGGCTTTGGGTAGATTCTAAAACTAGGTGGTGACATCCTGCTATCTCAATATACTCCATTTTACATGCCAAAAAAATTAAAGAAAATCAAAAAATGACTTAATGCCCTCTGGACTTCACTTCTTGCTAGAATCTATTTAATACACATTTTATTAGATTTGTGCGTTTTGCAAAATACTCAATAGCTGATGGAGAAGGTCACTCTATGAGGCAAGTCATCAAACAGAGAAAGCTGAGCTGTGTTATTCCAAGCCTCTGAGAAAGCCCCAGGAGCTCACAAACTCGTTTTGGTTGCAAATCGACCTCGCCACCCTGAAAGCACAACCTTGGGGCCGCAGAGCCCGACCTTAGAAACAACAGCAGGAAGCCAAAAGTTTCGAACGGCACCTTCAGGTGAATAAAGGAATTTAAAAATCAGCTTCCCTGCCCTCTAACAAGAGCAGGACGCCTAACAGTACTTGGTGAAGGACAAGTGGCGATGTCCCAGGCGCAGCGCGGGCAGGAGCAGGTGGCAGTGCGGAGCCAGCCCCGAGGCCGAGCGGCACTGGACGGGGAAGGGGGGGAGGCCGCCACCGCAACCGCAGCGCTACCCCCGCTTGTCCCGCACGGGCCCGGCAGAGGCCGACCCGGCCCGGCCCGGCCCCGGTAAGGAGGGAGGGAGGGGAGGCGGCGGCGGCGCGGGGGCTGGCGACGGCTGGGCTGCGGGCAGGCCGGGTGAGGCCGTCCCCCGGGCTGCGTCTCTCGGCAGGCAGCTGGGGCTGGCG
>VZSZ01004998.1:503555-594762 GCA_013398815.1 Ibidorhyncha struthersii | reverse complement strand
TTTTTAATCTACCTGGCTTTCACTGTGTAACTTACTCGTCTTTCTCCTCTACTTCACTCTCGGAGATTGCGTCCCCCCCTTGTGCAACAGCTGCTATTTGGTTTTATAAATGACGCGGATGTTTGGGGTTTTTAAGCTTTGTAGCAATACAGTATGTGCCAGCCCTTCATTTTTCAGGCATTATTTGCTACTTAAGTCTAGTTACATTGTTTGATTTTAGCAGTAAATTAGCTTCATACCTTTAACTTCAGAAATCCAAATCTTAGAAATAATATGTTTAGCTAATTAGCATTCAGATGATTTAAAAGACCTTTGAGAAGCCCAGAGATGTCAGAGGGGGACACTGAGGACACAATAGGTGACAGTCCTGTCAAAGGGGAATTTGAGCTATTTGAGGTTCTGCCTTTTAAAATAAACTAATGAGACAAATTGGATTTCATTGCAGTGATGATTTCTAAGGTCTTAATTCGTAAAATGTGTAAGTAGCTGCTGCTGACCTGGTGTGGCAGCTGGAATTGGTTGGGTGAGGCTGTGGACCCCCGCCGTCTGCCCTGGCCACAGCAGCACGCTCTCACCCTGGAGGAGGGAGGGCTGTGTCACTGGAAAGAGCCACCTTCAGAACTGTATTTTTTTCCCCCGTATTGTTGGTTTAGTGCAATGCACCGCTGAAAAAAATGCTGTAGAAACCCCTCTGCCCACCAAGCATTGTGTATATTTCTTAACAATAAAAAGAAATTAAGACATTAGCCATATAGGCTTACAAAGCATAACGGAGATCTTCATAAACATCAGAAATGCCGCACTGTGCCAGACCAGTGGACTGTGCAGCCCAGTGATCTGTCCCAGGCAATGGAGAGAGGAGATGCGATTTAGGGAAACTAACCTGGCCACTTGCTTCCCCCAGTATTCCCTGCCGCCAGCCACACTGCTTCGTTAGGGACACCATACATGCATGTATCCTCCCAGTGTACGCTTTGGCCTGTTGTAAAATTTTTTGTTGCTTTCACTGCCTGCCCCCTAGATATAGTATTGAAGGGAGAAGTTTTGCATTCAGTTTATCTAGTGCCTTCATCATTTTGTAAAACTCAGCTGTAGCCTCCCCTCATCTCCTACTCTCCAAACCAAAGTCCCAGACATTGTTTTGCCTCTCTTGAATAGCGGTGCCTCCATTCACTTGGCCATTTGAACTGCCCTTCCTGAGCTGAGACCAGAACTGCTCATAGTAATCAAAACTTGGGCCCATCCAGGGTCTCTGCAGTGCTGAAACAGTACCCTGTGTGACGGTCTCAGGTCTTCTCCTCGTGATGCCCAGCATTTTGTTGGCTTTTTGGCTGCCACCAAAAAACAGGAGACAGTAATTTTGAAGATAGTATAATTCTGTGCTTCTTAATGTTTATTTCAGCTGTTGTAAGAACTTATTTAGGGTGAAAGTTGCAATGTGATTGCAGATGTAATGAGGTACTTAATTTCATTGTAGTTGTTTCGGAATCTCACTTCTTTTTCCTTGGATAGATAGAAGTCACTGTGCAGGTGAGATATTTTTCAAAAGCAAGCAAAACATTTTGGACAATAGGCAGAGTCCATACATGTTTTTATCATTTCCTTGAATTCTTTGGTTGTACAAGATGAAGCAAGTAGAAATTCTAAATTGATCATTTAATTCAAGTGTAAAGATAACAAGTAACATGAACTCTTGAGCCTGGAAGCCATTTCCTTAAACTGCCTCATTGCTATGCAAAATCCTCCATGTTAGTTGGCAAATTCATATATTGGCGTAAGAAATGCACATAATGCTTTTCATTTTGATGGCTTCAAAATTTAATTGCAAGCAGTGTCCTCACTGTCAAGTATGCTACACTTAGGGACACCTGGATGCTACTGAATTGGTACAGGAGGGCATGTTGTTTAGAACAGCATTTTTATATATTCATTATTAACCTTAACTGTTGAGTTGGGTTTGTTGCCTCTGGCAGTAACTAATAGATGAAGTTTCAGAGGAAAAGGAGACCTATCATGCACTTAACTGAGCAGTTCTTTGTATTGCTGAAGAATTCATTCTTGCTTCCTGGAGGTGGTCAAGTGAACACTGAAGCATAGAAAGACAGCCGCCTTAGTCAAGTTTTTCTTTTCATTTTAATTCTTTTCTTTGCTAGAAGACCTGTTCCATATAACTGTAAAGCCAGTGAGATGTTCTTTCCTGACTATGCAAACAGTGTCAGGAATTAGTTGCTCCTAGCACAGCAGATAGCTAATAGTTACCCCTTTGTGAAACAAAAGCAGTGGGATTAGGGATGTTGATGTTTTATCTTTGGTTTTGCTGGATGTTCTGGAAATCCTGCATTACCCTGTGGTTGCTATATATGATTATTTTGCATCTGAGTGTTTTGCAGTAGTACTTTTATGGGTTTCATTAGTTTTCTATCTTTATAGCCAGCTTTATCAGAACAGATTTTAGTGACTGAAGATGCTTTCTTTACCACTTAAATAGCTACCATTTTTGTGCAAGCTATATTTCTATTACTAGATTTGCCTTAGGTTCTGCTAAATGTGTTTTGCTAATTGTAAGAAAATTGCAGAAGATGTTGATAGAAGCAAAATCACTCTGAATGGCTTCTCAAAAGGAACACTTGAAGTTTTAGTAGGACTTTGACAGTCAAGTTGGTACTTTCACTAAATCAGCAGTTTGTTTAAAAATAGCCACCCTAGGTTGCAGTTCTGCATGCATCCTCTTTTTCTAGAAATCAATACACTGTTCTTTGTGGATGACTGACTCATGTAAATAGAAGGATCACTATTGGTTGCTTAGAATAGTTTATGCAACTATAGTAGAAGAAGAAGCTTATTCATTAGTCCTGGTTTCAGGACAGGTAGGCACAAGGAATAGGCAAGGAGTTAAATGTTAGATGTTGAAAGATCACTAGGGATTATTGGATAAGTAATTATAAAGACCATACTGCAGTGAATACAAGAAGATGCCAGGAGCTGATTGTATTCTCTTGACCTTGTTGAAATGCTACAAAAAGGACTACTGTTGTGTAATGCATGCTGAGATCCGGCATTACCCAGCAATCACTGAATGGGTGTAGTTTGCCAAGCTGGTCTTTTTTTACTTATTTTCTGCATAGTTCTGGGTTAGTGTAGTATCCTTGGCTTTGTAACCAGATGAAACTGCGAGAGCCCTGTGTCTAAGCATTGCTGAATGTTTTATGGGCAGTTAGAATGAAATAGCTTTTTTACAAACTGGAGATTATTCCATGATTTTCCCAGAGAATATAGAGAAAGAACGTAAGAACATTATGCTGTGGTTTTTCATTACGTTTTTACTGTATAAAGACAACAGATAAATCTGACAACCTCAAAATATTTAGTAAACACACGCACATATATATATATACACGTTAACAATATGGGAGTTTACTGTTGATGTACATGAATAGTGGTTTTTGAATTCCATGTTGCTGAGTTGTTGAATTCCGTATTGCTGTTCAGGCCATAGACAGCCTGTAAGCATGATTGTTTTGCAAGATGATGGTCCGGGTGAAGAATACTAAGAAAAATATATCCTACAGAATACTATCACGGGAGTATCTCTGTGGACGTCTTATCGGCTAGACTCTGGGGACCAGACACGTTTGTGTCCCACTGTGTAATTCTAGTTACAAACCTGCAACAACTCAAAGGCTTAAAAAATTATGTTGTAGTTGACTTGAATTCACTGGCACTGTTTTGTGTGTGTTGAGAATACTGTTGTTTTTTACATTTGTGCTAAGGAATTATTCTGCTCAAATTTTTTGCACTTGAAAATCATTTAAGGCTATACCGTGTTCATTATTAACTGGAGATTCAATTTTAGCATGTATTTCAGAATATATGAGTCCTGTGGTCATTTTATTATTTGTATTTTTCATGCTTTGTCCATGTACACCTTTTATAGTGAATTTTCTTGTTTAGTGCCTTTCAACTGCAGTTTCTTTTTAGCAATGGAGCAGAAACGGTTGTGAGTGAAAACTAAAAAGAGAGAACTGTCTCATTTGGAAGAAAAAAATCATTAAAAGGACAAAACAAGTGTAAATCATGTTTCAGTTGGTTTCACAGATGTAACTGATTAAGAGGTCTTGGCTCTTCTGTGAAAGGGAATTTCCCCACTGATGTAGCCTGAAATAAAGAAATTGCAAGAGTGAAGTATTGTGTTGTGACTTGAAGGATTCTAATCTCAGGAAAGGAAGAGACAGTTCTGCTGAGGCTGCTTTATCTGTTAGCCACCAAGGCACTTGGAATTTGGGCCACAGGCATATTGCAGTTCTCTGTGAGATAACTTGCCTGTGGATAGCTTTTTGGTCACCACCACTTGCTGAGGAAATTGCTGCCTGGACAAAGCTGAAGAAAAAATGGCGAGTACCTCAAAATTAAGCTGATCTTCTGTCTTAAGCAAAAGAACCTTATGCATTACTAAAGGCAGTATTTATTGTGTGTGGGCCATTTTCACAGATACATGTAAGAAAGCCTGGATGATTTTTATAAGGTTGTATAAGCTGCTGCTTTAGTGAAGACTGTGACAAGCTTGGAAGTGGTTAGGTTTGGGGGTTTCTTTGAAACTGCAATGGGACTTGCATTTTCTGACTAAAAGTCTGGTGTCGGGATTGGAACGGGCAACTTAATACTTTTGGTATGCTGAATCTGATAGAAAACCATGTATCCTACCATATACTTTGTTAATGGCTTTCCAGTGGAAGTCAAAGAAATGAAATGCACCTGAGTCACTGGAATTTAACAATAATATGATCCTTCATGTAGCCCTGAAAAAGCTATTTTAGAGGATTAGAGTGTCATATTAGGCTATGTGTATTATTTATATGCACCTTGTAAAATCCTTCTTGGCTGGGGTGAGTAACTTTCTGATGAGCAAATAAACTATCACCCTAGATTATACATTTTTCATTTCTTCTCTCACCCAGATATTTATGTTATGTTCATTATTAAAGTGGAAGGTGGGGATATACAGGTAAATATTTGTCACTGTTGTGGAGGATTCAGTCACAGCTGGGAACTTACTGACTGGAGTAACTTTTGTTATGGCAGTGACTCCTGTTAGGAACAGCATGAGAAAATCTGATATCCAGTCATATTTTCAAGGGATATTTGTGTATTGTGGTTTGCTATGATTTGGGTCAGCTACTAAAATGTACTTTTTATTTTCTGACTTTGAAAAGGTGTCTTGCAATCATAACATCCTTGATGTCAACTGGTGTAACTCAGCTGGGCTCAGTGCAGCTGCATGAATTTATAGGAGCTAATGATGTGGCCAAGTAGAAGAATGGATGTGGGCAGTTTTGAATTTTTTCAAATCTAAATTTCATCTAAATTAGTCTAGATTCACCCTCACAGGAGGAGATAATGCTTTTATCCTGTGCTAGGATTCAGTTTATTTCTGCTCTTTGCAGAAATTTTACCTCAAGGGTGAGTCTGCCTCATAGTGTGCACGTATCAGTGTCTTGTCCTCCAGTTTACTAATTTAACAGCTCATGAATCAGACTGCACTGCTCAGCACTCCATTATGCTTCTGATAATTAATCAGATATGGCTCTAATTACTGACTTTCAGCAGAACTTTACTGTGGTCATCTATAACGTCATCTATTATTGACATATTGTAGGAATATAGGCAATAGGAAAAGAACTTGCAGGAATTTTCTAATGAAAATTATAATGATTTTTCTATCATAAAGCCTTTCTTATATAGCTTAAGTGTGGCGTCCTCATTTGAAGGTATCTGCCCTTGTATGTATAGCCATATGACGTACCGTATTGTTGAAAGCTTTCTAAACTGCAGACGCTCACGCGTAAGGTAACTGGCATTTATAAGAAGACACCTGCTTGGCTAAGGCTGTTGGTACAGGTGCCTAGGGCAGAGCCCGCAGACTCAGAAGTGCTCACCAGAAAGAGCTATACACAGTTATTGCATGAAATGGCAACATAGTGTAACTTGTCTCCTTCAAAGCATATTCTTTAAGTCATCTCTTTCATCATTAAAAGTAATACCCATAGTGTTCCAAAGGAGCAAACTGTCAGTCTGTGATCAGAGGTGTGCTTTCTCTTGCTTCCGCTATTTATGAATTTTGAAGACTGACAGCAAATATGACAAAAGATGTGTTATCTTTTACGGATTAGAAGTACAACAAAAGGCAGTGTCTGTCATGTCAGGAGGAAAGCTGAACTAATAGGAGATGTATTTACAGCGTTTATTGACTTTTCTTCATGCAAAAATCAAATGTGGTTGTTTCTTTTTAAAACCAGAATTACATTTAAAAAATTAAGTCAATTACTATACTATTAAAACAAACATACAAATCTTAACTAGTACTACTTGATAATAGTGATGTTAACGGACTTACTACCAAGATTTCTGTCAAATGCTTTTAAACTACTTAAAGTAGAAGGTGCAGTCTTGCTAGAGAAATATTATAGGCAATTATTAAAAATATTAATTGCCTCAATCAAAAAATGCTTTCATAGCTCAATTGGCATCTGTGTCTCTTGCTTTAACAAACGACTAACACACTATAAGCATTTTCTTTAGAATTCTGAAATACAGAGTTTTTTCCAGTGGGATTTCAGGTGCTTTGAATATGATTTGACCCTTTGAGGTGCACACATAGCCATGGTACCAATGCAGCAAACACTTGAATAGCAGAGCACAGCTTGCTAAAAACTTGCCAGTTTCAAGCAAGGCAGCAGCAAATCACTTCAATCATATGAAGATAATTCAGAGGTACAGTAGTTCTGCAGTGGTGGGAGAGCCTCAGTACAAATGTAACAAATGATTTTCTGCCCCTTCTCTCAAGAAACAGGATTCGAAACTGGTTTGCCAGGTAGTGAATACCTAATCAATATAAAACGTTACCATACGATTTACTGTTTCTGCTTCTTGAATAAGAGTTTGGCAGTTGCAGTAAATGAAGAATTGTGGGTGTTTGTCTCTTTTAGCACCAATGTCTAAAAATTACTGATTAGTACTAACGAGAGAGAGAGACTATAAAAGAAAATGGTTGTTTTTTTTGCTATAACAAATCTGATTTGTTGACAGGACTGTTTTATAAACTCGATAAGGAAATGCTGAGAAAATGATGTGAAACAAAGTGCCTGTTCTTGGAAGTTTTGGTTGCATTCCTTGAGCCTGTGCTTAATCAATGCCTAAATATACTGGGAAGGTACACAGTCTTCTTGAGTAGGACAGAAAAGGTCATTGTTCCTTGTAATGCATATATGATGTTTATTGAAATTGGGGTGATACCAGTATTGGAATTTCTTCAAAATAAATACTGCCTGTTTATATCTAGATTTTTCTCTTCCTTTCAATTCCTAAGTAGAACATTTTGATGCAAGAGTGATTGTAAGTACAAAAACAATTACTTTATAGAATTAATCACCCTCAAAGGATTCTTGAGATGATCGTTTAATAATTTTGGAGCACTTGCATGTATGTAGCTTATGCATAAAAGCAGTATTTTGTCACAGATGTAATAGAATGAGGGAGAAGACGACATGAAAAAAGTATCTCTAGGTCTGGTCACTTCAGTTAAGGTATGTGGGAAGCCAGGTCCAGCCTCTAAAATAGCTGAACGTTAGTTCTGATTTCACAGTTATGGATGTGGAAGCATAGAGATAAGGACCTGAATTCTGGAAGGGCTGAATAATTGCCGTTTGTGCTGATTGAGAATGTCATTACATTGCAGCACTCCTAGAAGTTGAGTACCAAGAAAATCCCAGAGAGATTGTGTAGGGACAACTGCTAGGACAAATTAATCACAGATTATTTATTTAACAAAGTATATTATTGATGTTACACTTGAGTGACTTTTCACAAACATATAGCAACTAATAGGTGCAAATTGGTATGACCATATTTAAGTTTATGCAGAAACTACTGCTTTCTTGGTCTGTAGGCCATTTGGCAAGAGATAAAACTTATTGAAGTATTCAGGACTGGTTTAATGGCTTATTTTTGTGGAACACATGAAATAGGAATTTATTCCCTTGGCACAATGTGCACACTCAGTAAATGCCTGATAACTGCACAGTCATCTACTTGTTTGTAGTTTGTATTCAGTTGGTGAAACTAGTTAAGGACAGTCTGCTTCATGTGTGTAGGTAAAATGCATAAGACTTTGAACTGAATCTTTATAGAAGCCTGTAATTGTAGGAACACTGCGATGCTGTAGCACTTAAAGGAAGTGTGGCTGCCGCTGCCTCCCATAAGGTCAAGAGGCTTTCTCCTCTGCGTAAAATTCTGTGTTTAGAGTTCTCTCCTCTGTTTGATTTCTCAAGAGAGCTTAGCTGAAAAATCAGTTAACTTTCTTTTTTTTTCTGTTATTTTGGGTGGTGGTCTAATGATTTTAAACCTTAGCTAATTAATAGCAGCCAAGATAGCAGCTGAATCAGAATGTTTTGTTTGAAATCGTAAAAGTTGTACTATACCTGTTGAATAAGTTTAGGATACACTGTATAAGGGATAACAGGAATAAAGACACTGTTGTTTTGATTTTTATTTTTATATATATATATAAAAAATATATATGGTATGTGAGGGTATATATGTATAAAAACATTTTCTGAAATTCCTCTTTGCTATATGTTTACTATTAGTACATTCTTGGTTTGAATTTTTCCTTTTTGTCTTTTTGTTGTTGTTTTGGTTTAGTTTTTGAGTTTCCATTCACAGTACCGTCTGGTTATCGTTAAGAATTACAGGTTGAAGGCTTTCCCTGGAGTCTCCGAGGTACAAATGAGTAAGAGCTGCAATCAAACCATCCAACACGTCTGTTTCAGGTGAGAAACAGATAAGTCTATAGAATTAAAAGCTTCATTTAAAAAACAAAATAAATCATTCAGTTTATAACTGAAAAAAACAGCAAAGGAAATGTACACTACCCTTCATCAGAATGGAAGAGAGGATATCAGAGCCATCAATGAGCAGATGTAAGAGCTAGAGCTGTTACTGGTCCATGTAGTAGGGAAGAATGGGTATGTGTTTTTCGCCCCAAACACATATTTGTTTGAGTCTCACTCTGACTGATACTGATGCTGACTGATAAGGCTCGGCAATTAGGTAAAGTTATGTGACCATGTCATTGATTGTAGGTTATCATATAAGATTGTAATAAGCCTGTTTGCAGGGCTGGATGCTGAGCAACATTATCGTAGTTATTACTGTAAAAAGTTTCTGATCCTAGGAAATTCTTAGTCTGGAATTGATTGATTTATCAGTGAGTTCAGCATTGACTAAGCTGCGGCAACAGAATCTATCTAGCAAAAAGCTGGGACTATAGGAGAACAGTGATATGTTCTAGCAATGATTTCTTTTTCAGTTAATCACAGATACTAATGTTTTGCTACCTGTTTCAAGGCAAAAAGACCTTTCCCCATACAGTGAAAATACATTTACAGAATTGCTGATATTGAACAGAAGAATACCTTGAGTTTGATTTTTCTGAATAAACAACCTGTAAAGTTTGCATACAATTTTCCTGTATGAGTTTGTTGGTGTCAGAATACCTTGAGTTTGATTTTTCTGAATAAACAACCTGTCAAGTTTGCATACAATTTTCCTGTATGAGTTTGTTGGTGTCTATACAGGGATAGTAAATCACAGTAAAGAGAAAGAATGCTGTTGAATGTGCTTCCTACAGCTGCCACAATTGTAGACCATAAAATTGTTGCTAGCTTTCAATGGCTCTACAGCTAGTGAGTCTTTTCTTCTCCAGTATATTGTTGTTAGTGTGATGTGAGATGTAAGAAATGAGTAAAGTGAAATGAAAACAGTATAAAAAAGAATCTTAGTATGTATATTCAGTACTAGATGATCAAGGTACACATAACATATATGCTTCAAAGAATTTTCTCTATAAAAAGTTTGCAAACTGCCAACATATGACAAATGAAAATATTAAAACTTGTTGCTAGGTGCACTGAGTGCTGTTAAATGGTACAGTCCTAGTCTTCAGCGTTATAAATCCTCTGTAAATTAACTGAGTTGGCAGATGTAAAACATCAACTTGATACTGATTTAACCATTATTGTTAATTTTTCCTAAGTAAGAAAAGGGAAAAACAAACAAGGAAATATAAGGACTTGGAACAGTGAGAGGTATGCTCTGAGCTACAGTGTGTTGGTACAGTGCAGATGGAGAATAGGATTTGGTTAAATTGAGCACAGAATCCATACCAGATTTGGTCTGTATACCCAAGAGCGGCTTCTGAAGTTTGGGATGCAATTGTCTTCTGCAGGAAGACTGTTACACTTGATGGAGAGAGCTGGAGGCCAGGGGAAGGGAAGAGAATGGTGTATGTATGATACATGGGTGTGAGCATTGTAGAGATTTCAAATCCTAGGAAAAGAAGAGAGCCCCATCTAAATATCAGATTCACAGATACATGTGTGGGACACAACTGTTTTTATCATGCCGGATATATTCTCAATCAGTTTTAAAAAGAGCTATGCAAATAGGTAGCTCCAAGCACATTGGCTAACTTAAACTGATTTCCACTGCATTTTTATTGAGATGACAAACATTTTAATTAAATAAGATAAGGGTTGCTTGTAAGTATACCTGCAAGACTCCTAACAGCATTGCTCCCCACCCATTCACCCTATTCATAGCTTTTTAATGTCCCCAGTGTTTTCCTGTAACAGCTATAGTTTCTCCTCCCTGCTGTTCCCTGTCGTGGATCCACCACCTCTTGCTCTGCCATCCAACAAAGAAACTATACAGGCAATTGCTGATAATCTGGCTGGAAGAACGTGCTGGCTGGCTGCCCACTGGCTGCTGCCTGCCCACCTCTAAGGAAGTCAGACCTCTAGGTATGGGTGTTGCATATGGGGTTTTGTCATATGTTCCTAAGGTCCATTGTAAAAACTTATTTAAAAAAAAAATAAATCTGCTTTTGTAGCAGGCCTAAAGGTTCCAAAGTTATTAATAGAGGGTTGATGGGAAAGACAGAACAAAAGCTTGTTTTCTGACAAAAGCAGGTTAAAAATAAAAAACATGTAAAAAAACTGACAGTTTTTAATAATAATGACAATATGAATTTCTAGAAATACTTTCTCGCCATCTCTGTACGTGGGGAAACAGGATTTGTTGATGCTCTCCTAATTAATATCAAAGAACACATGTGTTTCTGAGCTAGTACTTCCTGTATGCTCTGATGATACAGAGGACTGATCTTCTGATTCTTTACTAGTGTTCCAGGAATACACAGTTCTGAAAACAGTGCTCCTTTTAGTTTGAGGAACAACGGGCAGACTGCTCTTTGTCAAGTTTGTCTTTTATTTTAATTTTTTTTTCCTTTAAGGTGGAGTTTTAATGTTTTGATGTCAGAATGAAGAGCAGGATACCTCTCATTCTTCTAGCTTGTGGCTCCTTTAACCCCATCACAAACATGCATATGCGTTTATTTGAGTTGGCTAGAGATCACCTGCACCAAACAGGTCAGTAAGGTGTTGTTAGCATCATACACACGATGGTTCACTGTGAAAAGTAAGAAAGATTTTTAACACTTGCTATAGATAAGCTGTCACTTTAGAGCTGTCTTAATTTTAATTTTCTTTATTGATTGTTCAATGTGAGGTTTTCATGGCACATTCAATATAGAAAGTCTAGCATTACCTCTTCCTTTCGCTCGGTACGTAAACAAGTATCATAATGAGTGTCTGTGCAAATAAAGTGAAGGTTTTATCAGCAGTTTTAGGATCATATTCATGGAGCAGACTGAGCCTTGTGAAAGAGTATGCTTAACAATTTCAAAACTGAGAAGAAACATTTATGTTCAAATTTCATGTTCTTATGATACATTGTGTTTTAATATGATGAAGTGTTACAGTTAGCAGTTTTGACAGCTGGGTGAAACTGGAGAAAAGATGAAATGTTAATTATTCATTAGCCATCTTCAGTAAGAGGTACAAGTTATCTCCCCAAGCGAAATAATTTCATCATCAAGGAGATCAGAAAAGCTAGATGTCAGCAAGCTGGAAAGTTTTGGCAGCAAAGAGGAAAGGTGGGTAACATTGGGAACTTAAGCAAGAATCAGAAAAGCTACTGAGAAGCATTGAACTCTAAGCTTGATCAGCTACTTAGTAGCTGAGGCTTTTATTATTTTTTTTTCCATCTGGCAGCTAAAGTATACACATACGTTTCTGGAAGAGGTTGGAAGGGAATCGTAGTTTATTGGAACCTGACAGAGAAGTTCCTACAGAGGTGGATCAGTAGGAATCTGAACAGAAAATAATAGTAAATATTACTATATAAATATTCCAAAATAATTTGAAGTAACTGTAAATATAGATATATGTGTTTGTATGTATGGATACACATGGTATGGTATATGATCTTTCTTGATATGGTGAAGACAGTTTCTCAAACAGAAGTGGTTGGCAACATGCTATAAAAATGATCAATTTGGGATGCCTGTTTTATAGCAGAACCATTCCCACCCAGGAAATTAGTTGGTCGTTCTGACATGTTTTTAGTCCTGTTTCCACTTCTGCAGTTACCCAGGGAAGGAGAGGAGAAATTGGAGCTTATTTGCAGGAGAAGAAGGACTTGTTGCAGACCGGGAGCTGATAGCGGGGCTGGACAACAATGGGTTATACATGACTAAAGCTTGTTTGAAGTGAGGTAGTGCTCTGCTGTCTTCACATTGATTCCCTTCTCAGTGAGAACAATGCAATTCTGAGCTAACATACACACTGAATGCCTGGAGAGCTAACTAGCATGAGTGAAGAATTAACTAGCGTGAGGGGTGATGTTTCCTAGGCTGACTTACTTCTGGTGCTACTTCAGTATTTCTGCTCAATCACAAATCGGGCAGAAACAATGAGTTGTGCAATAGCTTGGCTGGAGTTGACTTCACAGTCGGGTTTTACTGTTCGGAATGACATGGCTATCCCTGATGTGCATCCTGACTGACATCTCTGGTAATTCTGTCTGCCAGCTTTTTGCACACCACTTCAGTTTCAAATGCTGTCTAATCTTATTTTTTATACATATCTATTTTAAGTAGGGAATTTTATTGAGTTTCTGATACTTTAAGAAATATCTGCAGTTTCATTGCCACATGTCAAGTAATTCATCGTTTTTCTGTTAATACCAGTCGACAAATCTTGTCATGATGTCTTTTAAATACAACAGACGTAGCTACATGTGACTAAGTCAATGATTCTCTTTATCTGGATTTTTTCTCTACTCACATGAATTTGACTCTACACATCCTCACACGTAGCTAGAATTTTCTCAGATTCAATCCCTTGTTTTTAAATTCTTTCTTGAAACTTGCACTGACTGTGGCAAATGCCTTTCTAGTCTATTAATACCTAGTGCCAGATGATTTTATCTCTCTTTGACTGTATTTGTCATTTGACCATAAAGTCCAAAGAAGTAGTACTAGAATCAATCTATGTGAGATGTTTAAAACCTTGTTTCCCAGGTATTGCTAGTGGAGGATACTTACATCACCAAGTTCCCAGATGAGACCAAAAGGGCAAAGGAGGGGTGTATGAAAGCCAAGATGTTTCTATCTGTGACAAGACAGGTGCAAGGGGGAAGTGAAGGACAGTAAGTTACTACTATCTTATGAAAACTTGGGAAAAATGTGAAAAAATCAGTGGGTTGTGTCAGATGCAGTGCTGGGCAGCAGAGCTGAGAAGTCCAAGGAGTAATTAGTCACTAACCAGCCTTGGGAATTTGGAAGTTTGTGTTGTCAAGGGCTGCATCTAATTAAAATGGATTGATATTTTCAAGAAAGGGATAGGAACAGATTGTAACAGCAGCAAGTCTGCATAAATGCAGACTTCAATTTGTTTTCCTGCAGCAACTCGGATAACTGGAATTTGAAAGAACACAAAAAATCCCAGTTTGATCCTATTGTTTTGATAGTGTGTATAGCAATACAGATACATGATTGGAATAGGGTCATATTAGCACTAGTTACTACATATACCATAAATATTGACAGATATTAGTTAAAATTAGCTAAACTTAAAAAATGAAAAGGAAACAAAACTTTGATTATTTTTTTTCATTACAAGATTTACAGCAGTGCTTGCTTAAATAGGGCGGTACTTGGTTCGTTGTATTAGGCTTTACCTTTGAAGGACCCACGAAGAGGGATGCATGTGTGGCTTAGCATTCAGAAGTAATTAAAGCTATAGAGTGTGCTTTGCAGAGATGGAAATCAAAGCAGCAAAAGCATAAATCTTAAGACATCTCAAGACATACCACATCCCTAAAGAAAACACTTATGTCACATAAAAACTCAGTTTTCTAAATACTGTTATCAGTGCATACAGTTTAGGTCCTAACCTTTTTCTGAATTTAAGGAATGCTTTTCTAAGGGGAAGAAGTGTAGGCGTCTTTCTGTTCCACAGGTTTTATTGTCTTACTCAAAAACCCAGCAGAAAAAGGGGTGGGCATCCCCTGCTTGCAGTGGTATTTGGGTTATGCCCTGTATTTGACTTTGGAATCCTAGTCATCTGTTTTGTAGCATCTCTGAAGAGAACCATTGCTTTCCAATCACGTTATGTGGCAAAAGTCAGCTTGGATGAGAGAATCTCAGAATGAGGTGACCTATGAGTAGAGCTACAATACTTTATTATTCGTGTTGTTGCTTTCAAGATGGTGGTTTTATCCTTCCTTTCTCAAGGAAATACTAATTTTCATAGCTGTCAAGATATTGCCTTTCCCTCTTTTTGTACAAATCCAGTGAACTCTATAGAAGTGAAGTTATATTTTGAGGTCTTGATGGGAAATGTTTTTTATAGATGTGATGTGTGGAGATCATTCAGCATTTATTTGAGGACTGATCATTGTGCATGTTCAGTTACTCAGCTGTTGGCAGAGTTCCTGAAGTCTCAATGTATTTGAGTGGCTGTCTGACCGCAGAGGTAAATCTGCATCCTCAAGCCTTGCAGTTCACTCGAGGTGGATATGATTTATGTTTGCCTAGGTACTCGTATGGCATCTGTCACTACGATTTTTACACATCTCATCTAATTCAGTGAATGCATCTTCAGAGCACTCTGAAGTGGTGAAAGTAGTGTCATCCATCCTATGGAGAGCTATCCTGAAAAATTGTCCATTACTGCTCTGATGAATTTGTTGTTTATGTTGACTTTCAGTGCACTGATTGCTGAGTTATTTACCCCTTTGATTTTCCTTCTGTTGAATTCCCTTCACAGAAGGTGACTAAACGTGAAGTAAAAAAAAACCTTGCCTATTTTCCTTTTTCATGCTTGGCAATCTCTACATACATGTCACAGGAAAGTAAGCATAGGATGGTATCCTTTTGATATTTAATCTGAACAAAGTTGTTAGATATCCCTCCATCCACCCCAGTTAATTGTAACCTATAAATAAAATTAAAATTTTGGTTTAAAAGGAACAATGAAAAATCCTTGTATTTGTTTTTCTAGCATTAGTAGGCTGGGAGTTCTGGGAGGATAACTCTTGATTTCTTGTGGGTTCAAGGGAAACCGTTACTATTACTTCAGTGCAGAATTTTATCATGTGATTTTAATGTATGTGTAGTCACACATAGAAGGCTGATTAAAAAAAAAATTAAATAATTCCATTAACTAATCATATTGGTAAAAGCAAGTGTGCCAGTGGTTGTTTCAGTGAAGAAATGAAAACTTATATTAATGTGAGCTCTTGTTGCATCTTAGCTGGTTAGAACATAAGATTGTATTGTAGGTATTTTCCAGCATTCTTCACTTCTGATAGCAAGTTTTCCATCATTTTATGTTTTGAAATAGCTGCCCCTTTCCTCACAAAGAAGGACTGACTCCTCGGAAATCAAAGTGATTTTTGTTATTTATGATGTATTTACTGTTGTTTATGTACTATGCAGTAAAATCCAAACTGTTCATCAGACTCATTTTGTTAAATCTCATATGTGTAGGTAACTTTATGTCCTTAGAACAGACTTAATGAAGCAGAGAAAATGCTTATTCCTGGACAAACCTTCCAAAACCCAAAACAAAAATTTGCAATCCTGTGTCCTGCAATTGTTCACATTAATGCACTAATATGTAGAAGTTAGTCTCTTGTCCAGTCCTGAAAAGGAAATGGGGGCAGTCTCCAGAAAAAAAACTAAAGGCCAGGAAATTTTCTTGCTTCACGCTTACAGACTTTGGATACGTGGAACAGAAACCTTAGATAGGTGATGAGTTAAAAACTGTCATCTTGATTAAGGTGTGTGGTGTTTGTGGGGAGGTTCTTCGGTGTTTGGTTTTCAGTGGGGAAGGGTTTATGGTGTTTGGCTTGTTGGGGGTTTTTTGGTGTTTGCGTTTTTGGTGTTTGCTTTTTTTGATGTTTGGGCTTTGAGGTGGTTTTGGTTAGATGGGGTTTTTTTGTGTTTGGGGTTTTTTGGTTTGGAGTTTTGGTGTTTGGGTTTGGGTGTCTTTTGGGGATGAGGTGTTGTTTATTGGGGTGGGGTTTTTTTGCATGTGGATGTGAGCTATATGGTCTTTAAACTAATGTCCCTATCTGCAGGAAGGGAAATTTTGCATATTTGAGTTGGTGTCACATTTAATTGATGTCATAGAAACTACCAGTGAGTCTAACTCTGGTTTTTTTTCTCTGTTATAAAGTATAAATTGGGAGAGCTGAATGATAAGGAGTTTCATTTTAACCTAGAGATGAGATTGGCATTTGTCTGTAATATTTTTATGTAAGCCTACATCAGTGAAACTTTTAAAGCTTTGGATTTTAAAAGGAAGGTACCAATCTACATCAAAATAAAAAACTTGTTTCATTTCTGTTTATTTGAAACACCCTTTCTCTCTCCGTTTCTTGAGGGATGCAGCTCATATCAGTGCTTTATTTCCCTGTTGATTTATTAAAATGAGAGCTACACGTTTGTTTCCTTTTTTGAGGCCAGAACTGCAAAGTCTAAGAAAAAAGAGCTTGTGGTGTTTATGATTACATTATGTTACAGGAGTAGAAAAATATGGCCATATTTTCAAATTTAATTAACATGATCAGCCAGATAGAAAGGGCCTTTAATGGCTGCTAAGCTGATGTTTGGACGGTAGTGCTGTAAGTCTCATTTTAGACTCCACTAGCCCCATCTTTGTTCTTGAATCTTCTGATTTGTCTGAATCGCATTAATCACAGCTGTAGTAATATGCTATAATTCTTGCTTTAACACAATGAAAAGACAATGATTTTGATAAATAATAAAGACAATGATTTTGATAAATAATAGGCATCAGATGCTTAAGAAAAAAGCAGTGGTCAGTTAAGTCATCTATTGCTCTGGCTATGTAAAAGCTGTACTTATTGGAATATAAAACTTAATTATATCTAGCAATTTTGATAGTTTGCATCATAAATTATAAACATTGCTACTTGCTTGAAAATTGTATGTCCATCCAGCTTTGCTTTTTGAATCATCTAATAGGATAAACATATTGTTAGTAATTGTGAGCAGTTCTCAGAGGAACAAGAAGGCTGCTTTTAATTTTTTTAATTGCTGTTTCTGTATTAAAAATAATACCTAGATCAGGTTGTTCATAGCCTCTAATAAATTAGAAATTAACCATGCTTTGAAGAGGTTGGAGTAGAGGAGTCCTCTCCACCCTGAACTTTCAAGATTCTGTGAAGATTATTTATTTTTCTTTTTTTCTTTTCTTTTTTTTTAAAGGAAGGTATCGGGTGATTGAAGGCATAATGTCTCCTGTTAATGATGACTACGGAAAGAAAGGCTTGGTTTCAGCAAGGCACCGGATAGCAATGGCTAAACTAGCACTGGAGACATCTGACTGGATTCGAGTGGATCCATGGGAGAGCGAGCAGGAGACATGGACAGAAACAGTAAAAGTATTAAGGTAATTAATTTTTTTTTTCCTTTCTTTATGAAGTTACTGATGGCCAAAAATCTGTCAGGCTACCAGGTGAATGCACAGAACTCACTCCGGTAAAACACCCAAGCAAAGCAGAACATGTCTATTTATGGCATCATCTGCTGTGAGATAAAGTATTAGACCTGTGAGCAATGAAAATTCACATCACTTTCCGTCAGAAAGGCTGCGTAGTCAGTATTCCCCATCTGGAGTCTTTCCTTCCCTGTGCAAAGCAGGCTTTCCCCAGACCTATGCAATCATAGAATCATAGAATCATATGCAATACTCCACGGTACTGCACCTGTGCCATTTAAGTGGTTAGATGCATGTGGAAAGCCTCTGCCAAGAAAGGGTCTTGCAAAATTTTAGTCACTGAAAGAGTTCTGCAGCAAAGTTCTTGGATCTCATGTTATTTCTCGTTTTTAAGTCTCTAAGCAGGTAATATAGAGATCTTAATCCAAAAGTAAGAGAGTTTACAAATAAACCTATTCTTCAGGAGCATCTCTATTCCAGATAGCTGTGGGGGCATTATTATGCCTGCAGGTTTATCTATTCACACATCCTTGAAAAATTTTCTTATTAACTCTAGTGGCAGGTTAAACCCAAGCCCATAACCGCTGATGTTTTCTTCAAAATCACTGTTTTTTTCTGTGGTTTTGTGCTGGAAGGAAAAATAAAACAATTTGTCCAAAACCTGTTAACTTGATGTAAGGACCTTGAAACATGCCTTTTTCCTATATGGTTGGTCAATGCATTATGGGGCAAGGTATGAAAACACAAGCTTCTTGTGCTAGCCACTTTTTGGAAACGTAGATGCTACAGAAGTCAACAGACACTGTTAAAGTGAAAGACTTCATGGATGTCTTTCAAGAAAGCAAATGTACTGTCATAAATATCAATGATTCTTCATTTCTATTCACATTTTCTAGGGTACTTTCTAACCGGAAACAGTTGTTTGTATAGCTTAAAGCTCTAAAATGTGCCTTCCAACAATTGCCCAGAAAGCTCTTATGGCTCTATGCGAAAGCAATTAAAAATCAGACCTGTTGCTTTACAAAAGCATACATAAGAATACCCTACATACGTACAAAACAACTAGTGGAGCCTTTTAGTTCTGCTTCTGTTTGTTTCGCTGAGTGAACATAGACATCCAGTTGCTTCTTTTGCTCCTTCCCTCCAGCCAGCAGAATAAGGTCGGGGAAGGAGGAAGACTAGCAACACTACCCTGTCTTTGCAGAAGATTTCTCTGTTCTTTTCTCTAGTCACAATTGTATATTCCAGTGTGAGAAATCACCAAAAGGTCTGTCCTGCAGTATTGGTTGGGTATGGGATTTTTCTCCTAAACTTCCGTTTTGTAAAACTATTTTCCACCAGAGAAGCAGCCACAAATCTTATCGATCGGGTGATCTTGCTTACAAAGGCTTTGATCTTGTGCAGCTCGAACTGAAGTGGGTACTACTTGCAAGATTGGGTTTGGAGATTGTAAATCCACTTCAGAGTACTTTAGGATAATAAGTCCAGTAAATAAAACCTGTTTGTATAATTTTCTGCTCAGGGGAAGTAGCATCAATGTGGTATGAACAGCCAAACTTCCTGTCTGCCTAGAAAGTGCACCTCTAGTTTTATAAATAAATTCACAAAATGTTAACATGGGTGCCTGTTAAGGAGAGAAATTATCTTAAATCATTTTTTTCCGAAATGATCACCTATATTAATGAGCTGAACCAGTGCCATAATCTAATGCTGAACCTGTCCCTTGAATGGGGAAGTAGCATCCTGATGAAATAGCACATGTAGGTATTTTGGCTTTATATTGTATTTTAACTGTCACACTTGAATATTAAAAAAAGAGGTGGCTTTAGGTCTGGATCCTTACCACGTATAAACAGGCAGTGGTTTATTGTTGGAGTTGTGCTTCTTCACAAGTGTTGAAGGTTAATCTAGACCTTCTTCCCTGGTCAAAGAACCAAGAACCAATTGCTGCCTTCACTATAAGCTCCCTCAGATAGGAAACTTTAGTACTGATACAAAGAGATTTTGCTATTGCAAGGCAAAGGCAAAAAACATTATTGCACCTAAATGTCTCTTCTTATCAGTATTTTCAATTGTACACTGGACTGCAGTAGAACATTGTGTCCTGAGACACATGAATGGCCTTTTTGTACAGTACTTGTTTTACCTGAGTGTGACAAAAATGTCATATTTCATCAATATCTGTGGATTTTGCAGATGCTCCCAAATAGTTATGACATAAAAGAATTTTAAGCTGCAAAGCTCATATCCCCCTTGTGATGGTGCTGTTAGTTGCCTGTTACATTGAGTATGTAAATTTTGGAGACTATCCCAAGGCTTTTTTTAGAGAGGAGGAGGGAGCATGATAGACCTATTTCCTACTTAGCTGCTGTTTCTGGATATTATTCCTAGACAAGAAAACAGTATTGTCAGTAACCAATGAATTACATTTATTCCTCTTGCAATGTAGATTTGTGGTGCAGATATACCATGAATTAATTTAGAATTGGCAAAGAACTATCTTACCGAACTTCCATTGAATTGCACTTGTGATTTAATTATATAGTTATTCAAAGCTTTATACACAGTTCAGAAAATGCTTGATAAACTGACAGATTGGTTTGTTCTTTTTGGCATATCTTTAAAATAACTTAACCCCCCTTGCCCCAGCACTTGAAACACCTGCTGAACAGACCTTTTGGCAGTTAAGATTTTTCAGTACTTGTAACATTAGTCCTGCAGCGAGCTCTTTGCCAAGAGTTCTTATTTTTTGAATCATGGCCCAAGAACGTCAGTCCCTGATACAAAGTTAGTGTACTTGCCTATACATAGCATCAGCCTGTTTACAGCAATGCAGGATTACAGTTACAAACACAGGAAGGCACAGGCGAAGCTGCTGCTGCCTACCCTCTACCACCATATGTCCCTCACCTCTTGTCTGTGCAGTTTGTTTAGCTGAGCATCCAAAATTACTGGAGATAGTTATGCAGCCTGTCTAGGTGTAGGTTCTTGACACTTGAGCAACTTATTCCTGTGGCTGAAAGTATTTGCATGATTTGAAGAGCATACATTTAAATCACTAAACTATAAATTTATTCCTTAGACCAGACATTCAAAGAGTTATCTATGGCTTACTCTACGTCCTGAATTTGGACTGTACCTTGTAACTCACAGTCTTTGCTTTGATACAGTTGTATAAGACCTGAAGGTCACTTTGGCTATATATGTACTAGACGGAGGTGGAACAGTGACTTGACTCTGTGCCTACCGGTCCTGTTTAACTTGTTTCCTGAAACGATTTTGGCACATGTCAATATCAGTAATGCGTAAGCATGGCTAAGGATGGTGCAAGTCAGGGACTATTCTGAACAGGTAAGGCCATGCTGATTTGGAAGGGCGGGAGTTTAGGTGATTGGATATAAGATTGGCTCTTGCCTCATGATCAAAGAAGGGGCCGCTACTATGAGGTAATAGTAGCAGTATTGCAGTGAGGCACCAGTGATCAGGAGCAGCAAAAGAGTAACGTAATAGAAACCTAGAAAAAGTGACAAAAGGATCCTTGCCTGCCTCCATGCATCTGAACTCAGTAAAATTAGAAGCATAGCAGATGTCAAAAAGCTTATGGGAATTGTATATTTCGAGTTTCTCAGGATTGTGATTCTTTTAATTAAAATGAAAGGGAAAACCACAAGGTGAAAACTCAGGGAATATGTTTTTGTGGAAAAGAGGATGAGAGAGAACTGAGCACACATTATAGAAACTTCATTGTGATGGGTTGTATTTAATAAAGAAATTAAATCTAGTGATTGAAGTGTGATTTAATCCTTTTTCAAGCAAAAACCTCCACAATGTTTTAAATGTAATGTTGATACCAAAATTGCCATAATGGTAGAATTTCAAAAAGGAATTGAAAACCAGAATGGCATTATGGAGATTGCTTGTGAATTCTGCAAAATGTTAACTACATTGATACTAATCTCACGGTAGAATGAATATGCTGAATTCTTAACAAATTGTATTCAAATCCAAAGTGCATAAAAGCGGACATTGTTCTTGAATCTGAAAGTGCCAGGTAATCGCTTTGTGCATCTCTGAGAGGATTACCTCACACAGAAGCCTTTATTTTAAATGCAGGCACCATTACAATGAATCACTCAGATTGCTACAGTCCAGGAAGGAATTCATGAAAAACAAACGGCCCATGGAAAGATCTACAGAGGATTCCATTTCTAACCAGCACTCAGGTTGGTTCATAACTGTAAACGTGACTCTTTGTTTATCATTAAAAACAATACAGCTTTACCAGACTAGACTAATTGATGAAAAAGTTGAACATAGTAGCTAGTAAGTTTTGAGGGTTGGAGCTGCCTGCCAAAAACCAGCCGTGCCAAATGCCAGCATGACTGCTGGTGCAGTTATTTTGTAGTAACCCCCACATAGACAGGAGACTTTTTTTGGAGCTGTATTCTTTCTTGGTTTTATAGGCATCTCTTTAGCTTTGTCAGAGTGGCCCTGTTGTTGTGGCCCTGCTGGTTTTGCAAAGCATAGAATATAAGAATAAAAAATATCAAAAAGTATAGAGATTACTTAGAATTGTAGTTCTAGTGTTAGACAATGGACGAAGTATACGGATACCAAACCAGTGATGCTGCTGCATTAGTGTTTACTACATTTCTGGACAGAAAAGCTTCTGTTGACATTAGAAGTATGCCGGTTCTGGAAACACTCAGGTTTGGGTTTCCCATTTTATCATATTCCCTAGCCCTACAGCTTGCTAGGATGCTGCTAGATTTTTGATGCATTACATTTTTCCTGTAGTATTGAAGCACTTCTTGGACATGAGTAATACATTTAAGTTGTTCATGGTTATACAAAAGTTTCCAAAAGATGAGTTGCTGTATCTTTGGAGATGGTAGAGGAAAAAAAAGTCTCAAGGCATTTGGACTGCAGTGGAATCTTGTATTTGATGGGGTTAATGATTGTTGGCAAGTGACAAGACAGATTATTCCACATTGCCACACTAAGGAAAATTAGTGTGAAAGTAGTAAAGACTATTTTAATTTTCCAGTACAAAAAATTCTTTTGGCTATTGTTTTCTCTAGTTACATCAGGCTCTATAGCATTTTATTTAAAAATTGTCAAGAAAACAAATGTTAAAACTAGTCTTTATTTCCCAATATAGATTCTTAGTTCAGAATTCATCAGTCATCCTCACAGGATTCCTCTACAGTCAAAAACAAAAGGCATAGCAAAAACTGTGTGAAAAGGAGGACTGGCAAGAAATAGGTTTCTCTGTCTAGTACATAGTGGCTGGATTTATTTTTTTTTTTCTTTATTCTATCTGCAAAGACCAATCCGTTACTTTGAACAGAGTAAGGCTAGTATCCTGTTGTTACTTACTTCTTCTGCCTTCAGTGCTTTGACTGACTAGGCAGTGATACGGATTTGGCTGTATTAAACACGTGGCCCACCAAGAAGGAAGAGAATGGTTTCTTCCCACTTCCTTTGGTCAGTAGTGCGGTGTGCCATGGGACATGGGGAATGATCAAGAGCTATTGACAACTCCAGAGCAGAACAGAGATCCTCCCCTTTCTCTTAAATAAATGTTGGATAGCACTAACTGTCTAACGGTGGGCAGCTGTTACCCAATTCCTCCTCCTTTCCCCCCCACCTCAAAAAAAAAAAAAATAGCCTCCCAGCAATGAAATCTGTTGAGTTGGGGGTTTCTGTGACCTTTGTAGGAAGGCTCAGTCACCTTACGGAAGCTTTCACAAAGATCAGCTTGATCACTGAGTTTAGCAGTGGCAAAATTCCATAATATACTATTTTTCTACTAAATGTATGCCTACTAAACTGTAAGACTTTCTTTCATGGTGCTGAACCTCATGATTTTGTTCCATACGAAGTAATCAGGTCACTTTAATAGATATTTCAAATAAAAAAGGTTCACCGAGGACAGGTACAGACAAATGATTGCAGTTTTAATAAACTTAGAATAGCGTATTGGTGCTAGTCATTCAGGACAAAGCTGAAAACAAGACTACAGAGTTCTTTTTCTCTGTTTTTCAATGTCCAGGAACTCCTTGATTCACCAAATATAGCTTCACATGCAATATTTCTTCTCCTACTTACAAGAGATGGTTGATTGTCTTAATTTCATTTTTAATTGAATCCCCTGCGCTTCAAGTCTTTCAGTTGCCTTACATGAACAACTTCGTTGCCACCTCTTGAATGCTTTTCCCTGGCATATTCCAACAGCAGTCTCCCTTAATTAGACTCTAAATCTACCTACTTCATTTGTGTTAATAGTTACTTCTCCTTTAGCTTACCCTCTCTTTTTTCCCTGAACAGCACTTCAAAGAATTGCTGTTCATTTCTGTCCGCCATCATTGATTGAGCTACACCAATCAAAAACAAGCAAAAATTTCCCTGATCCAGACATACCGTGGCCTGAAGTAAAGGCTATTGTCCTAATCAAAAAAAATGGGGCATTGCAGAAGCCAGTTGGGTTTTATACCATTATCTATAGCGGAAGCTGCAGATCATCATTTAGCAAAGTGCCCTTGAAAGGCCAAAGACACATTTTTCTCATTGGCGCAGATGATGTGGGGATATGCAGAGATGTATTTGTAAAATTGACAGCCTTTTTGTAAAGCCTACAATCTGTTAATTTAGCTTCTCTTAACCTAGGACTGCAGTGCATGTACATTCAGAGAAAACCCATCAACACTATAAAAGCTCTGGTCTAATTTTAGCTCCAGTACAGCTTGGGACAGAGTACTGTTTTATTGTGGAGGCTGCTGTTAAGTAAAAAGCAAGCTGTGACGTAAAACCCCGGTAAGGCTGTGGAAAGCAGGGGACTGGAACAGTCTAAACATGCAACTGAGGACAGGGAACTGGAAAGGAAGAGCAGAGTCTATGAATGGAAAGATGAGAAAAGATGGCCTTGTCCCATACAGTCCTCCTTCTGTGGTAATGCTGCATTCAGCGCACAGGAAGGTGCAGTGCAGTACCCCTGCCGCCTTTGTTGTAAGGGTCAGAAGGTATGTAGTGAGGGGTGTAAGAAGGGAAGAAATGCTTGCTATAGTTAACCAATGGTATATACTAAGCCTCTGCAAAACTGACTGTATCTTAAGGCACTTAAGGTATGCTTTTCATGCATCATCACTGGTAGGTTTCTTATTTTTTGAATCACTGATTTAAGGTGTTTGTATAAGACTTACAGATGTGCTAATGGTCCACAACCACAAATAAATGTAAAATGGAGACAATACCTCCATCCTTCCCCTTCATTTCACATGAATGCAAGGCTGTGAAAATACCTAGCCAATGTTTGTAAAATACTCAGATGGTATAATGATGGGTGCTGTAGAACAGGCTTTGAGGGAAGAGAGAGTTCTATACTGGGGCTTAGGCAGTGGGTAGCAAATAAAAAATTGAGAGAAAACAAAAAAAAATTATACTAGTGAAGTATCATTCTTGGTCATTATTCAAACCCAAGTAAATTTGGCTTTAGATCTCTTCGTACTAGAACAAAAATGCCATTGCCACATGACACAAAATATTATCTGTATAATATTCTGCTCACTCAAATTTCTCTAAAAGTAAAACTTAGTAGGTTAACTAACTAGCTTCTTGTACCTGTAAGGGTAGTTAAATTAGATACAGTCCGTCATGTTTTAGATGATATAGGTGCACAAACCCAGGCGGAATTCTAGGTTGTTCTCTGGCTAATGTGACAACGTGCAAACATTGTGTCTGTGTGCTAGAGCGCAGCAGGGCAGCTGCTCCCTAAGGGACAGGGAGCCATATGTGGTAACACAGGGGCAGGCAGGGGCCTCGCTGGCTGGGCTTGGTCCCATAGTGCCTCAGCAAAGCGAGCAGGGCAGCCTGGGGTGTTGTAGCCAGGTTCAACCAAGTCTAGTCTTTGTGCTAAAATAATTCTCTTCTTTATTTGCTTCTTCCCTTTTTTGGCTTGCTTGAGTGGAGGAATAATACTCCTTTAACATTGTACAGATAACATTTGATATGCTATGACTGATGGTGAAGTAGGTGATAAAGTAACTGTGACCAGACACATAAAATCCAAGCTGAATTTTTCTTGCAGCCTTTTGCAAGAAAACTGGGGTAAAGGTAAATGATTAAAAAAAAAAAAAGTTAAAGATGAGAAAGATGCAGTTCAAACCAATTTTCTGGATAAACTTCCTAGAAAACCAAGCAAGTACAGAAATCTCTCATTTCCTTTTGTCTTTCCAGTTTTACCAGAATTAAAGCTGCTCTGTGGGGCTGATTTTCTACAGACATTTAAGACACCCAATCTCTGGAAGGAGGAACACATCAAAGAAATACTGGAAAAGTTTGGTTTGGTCTGTATTAGCCGTGCTGGCTCTGATCCTGCTCAGTATATTAATGAATCGGACCTTTTAACTAAATTTCAGCACAATATCTTTCTGGTGAAGGAATGGATTCAGAATGAAATCAGTGCAACACAGATACGCTATGCCTTGTGCAGAGGATTAAGTGTAAAGTATCTCATACCAGATTCTGTTATATCCTACATTGCACACCATAATATCTACACAGAAGAGAGTGAGCGGAAGAATGAAGGTGACTTGCTTCAGCCTCTTAAATTGCATAACGCAACAGTAAACCCACTAAATGACTGATGTCTGTAGTGTGTGAAGTGGACAGACCTGGCATTTTTTCATGTAAAGTTCTTGAGAAAGTTGTTTCTTGTTAATGAGGGGAAAGTACATCGGTCCAAAATGTCTTGAGTTTATGTGGTGTTTTAAATTCATGTTTTTGTGTGTGGTAGAGCTTAAGCAAATCGGGATGCTCAGGCATGGCTTAAAATATATAAAGAAAAACTTCTTTGTGAAAATAAAAGAAATAAAAAATTAAAATAAAAAGAAATAAGAACTTAATAAATATCAATCTCCAGTAATACTTAAGGGTCAGACATAGCACTTTCCTGAATTGTAATTCTGTAATCCTACAGTTTTAGCATGAAGATGCCTTACCCTTCTGAAGCAGCAAAATAAAATGAACCATAACTTTTCTTTATATATATTAATATATATTACTGCTAAACTTTGACATTTTATGACCCTGAATAACATTTTGTGTTTTGGCAGTTTGGACAAGAGATGGAAATAAATTTTTCTTTCATGCAAGCACTTAAAAATGCATGCACTATTCATCTCACTTTTAAGCCACTGGATTCACAAATGACAGACAGTCCTCATCCACAGATTTAAAGTGGGTTTAAAGTGGGTCTTTGCTTCTCTGATCCAGAGTCCTCTATAAGAGTAAGTAATTGCCAAAGCCCCAGAGTAGGTAACATATCCCAGAGGAACTTCAGCTATACCATTTGAAAATACACAACGGAAAATGAATCAAAATACCTAAGAGGCTATCTCAGTATTAGAGCCCTAATAGCCAGAAAAATCCCTTCTCTTACATGTTGTTTGCCTATTCTGCTGATTCAGTCTATCACATTTTTGACAGAAGACACCTTCAAAGAATATAGAATCTCTAGAAACTGCTACTTCTTTGATTCAATGTTGCTTAAATTAGCTGAAAGCATGCATTCAGTGGTGATGTAACGTTTATCAATATACAGAATTAACTGCTGCTTCTTAATACAAGTTTCCACCTAACTGGCCCTTTTTGAGCCCTCAGTTGGCCAAACAGCTTCCACTGGTAGTCCTCTAGAATTAAGGAGCTCATAAAGTAATGCCAGACACAAATTGCTTTCACTGAAAGACTCTATATGATCGTTTTCTGAAAAGAAGGTGGCCTAAAGTAGCTGGAACGTATGCAAGGAAGAAGGATTTGCCTCAAAACACACAGAAGATAAGTACTTGTATAACTTTGGCTAATATCCTAAACTAAAGCTATTTTAAAGGTTTTTTTTCTAAGTGGCATGAAAAATGAAGGGTAATATGGGAAAAATGAAGGGCAATATGATTAAAATGGATCTCCAGATAATCAGTACCCTTACAGAAGTTATATGGAAGGTGAATGTTTCATTTTGTTTAAATCAAGTCATCCTGCTGTCATTAGAAATCTCAGAGGTTCAGCCTTGTGGAAGGATTTAGAGGCAACACTTCAACAATAATCGGATTAGAAGGACTTGCGTAGCTACATGGTCTCAAAAAGAGATAAAAGAAACCAGAGTTCAAACTTGCCACAAAGAAAGGCAGTGAGCTGTGTGGTGCAGAATCAACACACTGTTCTGAGACTTTGATTTTGAGAATTATCTGAAGTAGGAATGCCTGCAGATTTCAATGGTTACTGGAAAATGGTCAGCAATGACAATTTTGAGGAGTATCTGAAAGCACTAGGTAAGGTTCCCTTCATGTTTCTTTAATAAATAATAAATGCAACCTGTCTTAGTCTTTACATTAATTGTATTTTTTCTTGTACAGTCATAAATCTTTTTTGTGAGAAATATTTTTTTCAGGAATGCACTTTAAGAATTGCCTTATGCAAAATTGTTTTGTCTTAAGCAGCCTCTACTTTTTACCATCTTGAAGCTTACATTAACAGAGATTAAACTACGTAGCTGGAAGAGGTAAGTGGCGGATTCCAAACTTAAAAAAAACCCATAATTTGAAAAAGAGTAAAATTTTTATGTGTAATAAAGAGACAATAATGTCCTTAATGTAATTTTGTGTGTTTGCATTTGATGTAAAGTGCTAGTATTTCTATAGAAATATTGAAGGCCTTATTAACTGTCAAATACAAGTGGTATTTTTTAGGATTCTACGTAATCAGAAAATCAAAACATGATCTTATTTAATTTAAAAGAATTAGGTTATGGACTTTTTCCTGATGAGAAAGCTGGCCTGAAAGATCTGGACATTTATTTATTTTTGTTCCTTTTATTTCTCCCAAAAGCTACAAGCTTCTTTTTGTGGTAGCCTTTTCTGGATTAAAAGAATTCTTTTTCTTTTTCAGATGTAAATGTTGCTGTAAGAAAAATAGCAAACTTGCTAAAACCTGACAAAGAAATCCTTCAGAATGGGGATCACATGATCATTAAAACGCTAAGCACTTTTAGAAACTACATCATGGAATTTGATGTAGGAAAGGAGTTTGAGGAGGATTTAGCTGGGGTGGATGATCGCAAATGCATGGTAAGAATTAGAACTGTAACAACAGACAAAAAAAAATAGAATAGTAGTAAACTGAGGCCTTTCATAGACCACATCTCTTCACCATTTTGTGTGGCTATTCCTAAAATTATTTCTATACCTCTCGGTTTGCCAAGGTGCGCACACAGTTTTTAGCGTGCCATTACATCAATTTTATCAATGGATGCATAGTAACTTCAATGAAGTGTTACTCAGTTATACTGGGATATTTGTTAGTCAAAAAGACATTTATGTTCAGACTTTCAGAAACTCTTCACTGAGTAATGTTTTACAGTAAAGGAAATCCACTGATTGCAGGGTCAGGCACTATTCCCCATGTGTAAGAATGGCCAAGTGCTTAGAAATTGCAGCTTTTCTTTCTTGTTCTTGTTCCTGTGCTCCTTCATTCCCAGGTGGATTTATTAGAGCAGACACGTTAATTAGCCTACTGGAACAAATCTTGTTGCAATCAATAAGCAAAGACTGAGGACTCTGCCTTATGAGCTCTTTTTGCTTGCCAGAGAGACAATATTTTCTAACTTATGACTGATAAATGCCAATTAACAGGGGAAAAACTTGAGAATACCAAGTTCTTTCCTGGTAGTTTGAAAGCATGACACCTGCAATATCGTACAGTGAAGAAGTTGATACACAAAAGAAAATTATCTCTAGAGGGACTATAGAGTAGAAATCACATAAAAGAGAACTAATAGCTTTCCATTCTTAGAAAGATAGTGCCATTTAAAACCAATACTATTCTCTAACGCAATTTTGCTTTTGCTCTGGTGATGGCAGGAAAGGGAAAGATTGTGAAGATCAGAAAAAAGGAATGGCTAGCTAGCAAGTGCCTCAACTAATCCTTCTGTATTCCTTGTTACAGAGGGTGGAAGCATGATAGAGTGCAGAATGCAAAATTCACAGAAGGGAAAAGCAATGTGTATTTGACTATAGGAAAGTGCCCCAATGTCATAATGCATTTTTGACTGCTGGAAGGGTCTTAATCAGGATAATGAGGTCCAGATCCACTGAACAGTTATGAGCCCAAAGAAAGACTTAGCCACTTAGGTGGCTAAATTACTATCAAAGATAGCAATGTTCAAAACATCTGCTCAAGCACTAAAAACATCTGAAGTCCTCAGTGTCTGTGTCAGTGAAGTACTGGTTTGTGTGTGTACAGAACTGTCTCTGTCTAAACGTTATCTGTACTTAAATACCATTAAACTCCATCTAAAGGAGGACTAAAACATCCTCTACATGGTGGAAACAAGTAATTGTGCTCTGAGACTGTCTAGCACGTACCTGCAATGAGTTGTTACAAAATGTGTCAGATAACCACTGTGCTGAAAAATCAGATTCAGAAAAGAGGGAAATGTGGCCCTTGCCTAGTCCTGGGCCCTTGCCTAGTCCTGCTTTTGAAATGCTGAATAGATTTAACACACAATTCTTAATTTCCTGACAAATACTGTAACTATTTCATTATTTGTAACAGGCCAAAATTCTCTACCCTGTTTTGCTATATTTTGCAGTGGGGAAGAATTCAAAATGTTGAACCAGAAAAAAGAAATTAGAGAAAGATTATTCTAGTCATTACAACAGCTATTTGATTTGGAGTGGAATCTAGTTCACCCTACTTCCAAGGGTTGCTTAAACATTTTATGTATTGACTGTTTAGTGCAAAATGCTTACTCAGCCTTGGAAGCAGAAGGTATGAGCATCTTCTTGCCTCTTCCAAAAAAATCTCAAAGGGTAGTCCACATAAAGACGTATATATGTCCCTTTATGGCCTCCACCAACAGATACCAACTGCAGCTGCACAGTTAAGGTCACTGGTTCTCTATTTACCTTGTAGCAATGTATCATACTTTATAGTTCAATTTTCTTATTAAAGATTTCTTTTCTACATGCGACCTCAGTTTTCTCAAAGGCAAAACAGTACAAGAAACTGTCTTTCTGAAGCCACTTGAGCCCAAATCTGATCACAGTAATGTCAGGCAAAACTTGCAGTTCTTAAGCAACAAAATAACTCCAATGGTCCAGAAAGCGTCTTGTGAGAGAGGGGTCATGGAGGTGATATAAGAGATACTGGACCACTCCCTGAGTGGTGCTATGAAGAAAACCACCATAAAAGCAAAGGTTGAATATCGTTCTTGATGTTTCCTTTTCTCATCTGTAGCTTGTGAAACTGCATACCATAAATGGCTTAATCATTAATAGTCGATATGTAATGGGAGAGATTGTGAATCAATTATCGTTATTTGTATTGTGGACTGAGCAGCCCACTGGGCAAGTTTTATCCAAGTAACTCTATGTATTAGAAGTACAAAGTAACATGGATAAGACAAATTACACATTAAACATTAATCTATATAGCAGAGCAATCATCAGGAGACTAGAAGAAATAACCTTAGAAGAAATTCATCCAATAGGTATACATCATTTCTTCTTTTAATGAAGAATATATCATCTAGCTAGAGTTAACATATCAGTAAAAATAATATTAGCACAGTGAACAGTTTAGATCTTGTGTATAATTCACTAAAATTGTGTTCACCTTTCAGTTGTAAAACACGTCTTTGAGTCAGTCAGGGTAGAGTGTAACTACAATGATTCCAAATTGATACTGTCTGTGATGAGTAAAAGCTAAAAAGTTTTGTTGATACTTATTTTAGAAGCAAGTTGAAGGTTTGACAGTAGGAATTGATACTCCTGTGATGGTAGAGGCCCCCTCCTTCATTACAGTTAGGATTTTTTCATTTTTATAGTTGGTCACTCCTGGAAGCCTGTCTGAATTTTCTGGAACAGTGAGTTAATTGAGCTGGATAAACAGCAGTTTCTGTTTGTCCTTTTTTTGACCTTTAACTATCGATTCTTTGTATGCAACGTGTTTTTAGGTGATTCTGTTGTCGTAAGAAATATAGGTAACAGCAGTTGGTGACATCCATTCCTTTAAGATTTTATTTCTGCTGGGAAGTGAAAAATTGCTACTTTGGAATCTCAAGAAACTCAAAACCCCTTCTAGTTTGGTTAAAGATGCAATTTCTCTGTTCTGTAAAACCAAAGATTAGGGTAGTTGACCACACTGAGGTATTGACACAGAGAGATCACTAATCACAGTGCAAGGTACTTCCAAGAAGACAGTTGATACTCAATGGGTTCTGAGCATTACTGAAACCATGTGTGGAGCACACTGCAGCACAACCTCATCTCTTAAGAAATGCAGACAAGACATCTGCATTCACTTAGCTCCGTAATGCTATCATGCTTCTCCTGGAGCTTTTCCCCAGAGATTTTATGTCCTAGATAAAAGTTAAATAGGAGTTTCCCTGTCAATGTCATGAAAAGTGTGTTTCCACAAGTTTAATCATAGTTAATATTTAGGGTTGTTGAAAACTTGGCAGTTTGAACTACAAAGGTAGAATGAAAGTTTCCGTATTCAGGAATGTATTTTATTCTTTGCAAATGTTACAAGGTGCACTTAAGATGGTGTAGAAAGAATTTTAGAACATTAATATTGTATTACATTATTTCTCATATGATGTCAAGTTTGAATCGGGCCATGTGATAAAGCTGAATTGCTTTAGCTGATGCTATCCAGAATGCATCTTTTGACAGAGATGAAGGACAAGTGATTTGTTCAAAAAATCAAGAAAGATTCTGTGTTCTAATTATAGAACAGCAGAATTTCTTAGATAACTGAAAACAGTGTTAGTTGCATTGGAATTGAATATTTGGCCAAGCAAGTGAAGGATGCTTCGGTAATTCAGAGCCTTGTGCTCTTTGGCATGGTATTTTTCTTTTTACATTGAAGCAGGAAAGGAAATGACAATGACTGGGGACTGGTAAACAGACAAAACAGCAGAAATTTGAAACTGAAGGTGGGAAATCACACATATTAACCATTTAGTTAACCAAAACAGAATACAAGCAGAATATAACCATGGTTAAGTTATCAAATGGGTGTTTAGGATTTCATTATTTGAACTAATACAACTTTTAGGCATAGCTAAGACTTGCTTAGGGTGGGGTAGGGTGAGGGGGTTTGGGGAGTTGTAGAATTCACTCATCAGATCTGTCATACATCTTACCATATGAAGTATCTTCCTGAAAATATGTCATCGTTTACCATTTAAGACAGCCACATAAGGATCGTTCATAGGCACCTCACCAAGCCTTCTGCCACACAAACCAGTGCTAGTTCCATGGGCCGTATCCCAGCAAAAGGAGGTAAGTTGTTTGAAACTGATCACGGCTCTGTTTTAAATAACAGACACACCTAATGTGAAGCTGATTCCTCTCTAGTTTGTATTCAGGAAAAACGCAATGAAGTTTAGTTGTTCTGGGCATAATTTGATTTATACTGCTGCAAGGTCAGAATAAAGCCCTGTTGCAAAATCGCATGGCTCATGAAGCTTATTTAACTATTTAGGCTGGGTTCCTGTGTTCCACAAATGGAATTCACAGCTGTTAATCTAGTTTAGTGTAGGTATTGGCATGAAGACACTGCTGCCAGAAAAATAACAACCAACAAACAACATTCCAATACTTGGAATTTCAGTAGGGATCCCCCACAGGGTACGAAGACTCAAAATAAATTGTGCTTGTCTAGTAAGATGCAAGATCAACAATACGTCTTTACTTATCCCTCTGATTGAACTATTTTGTTTCTTTACCTCTTCAAATGCTGTCCTTTTATTTTTGGCTTGTATTTTCTCATATACTTTGTTGGAACAAGCATTGTTCTAGAATGACACTTGCTGGGAGGTATTTTTATGTCATTGCCAGTATGTATATACTAGTCTTCTCTCAAATGTAGTGCCCTCTCTCTCTGTAGTACTGTAAATTCCCCAGCTTCCCATTGGAATAATCTTTGACTTTGAGGGGTTTTAGTTTAAAGGAGGTAGTCTTCATGTAGTTTTCTGTTGATACTTCTGACATTTTACAAACTGCTGTTCACAAGTGAGGAAGAACTGTCCTCCAGTCAACCCCTCTGAGGCTCCAGAGAACAGAAGCTGACTCTTGGATCTGTCTCAGGCTCTCTGAAACTCTGGTTCATTCAGTCTCTGTGCCTCAATAAAGAGGAGCTGTTTCCTTTTTTCTGCCTCGTTTCACACTGCATGCCCTTTTGGCATTACTACTTATTATCTGTAAGTGATATGCTCAGCACATTTGCGTGGTGATATCAAATGAGATCTCTAGAATCTTTTGCCATATAGTTTAAGATGTCATTAACTTCAAATTTTGCAGTGCTGGATTCATGTCTAAAACCCAAGCTTGATCAGAAGCTTTGAGCTAGTTATTCACAAAACTGCAGCTAACATACTGAAGCTTTGTAGGGGAAGTGGGTTTGGATGAGCTTAGCATTTCATCTTTTTGTGAATCCTGAAAAGCTCAGAGAGTTATGAATGCAGAAAGTGCAATCAGAAAGAATCAGCTGAAAACCTGAGAACCAGACTTACCAAATCCAATTTTGAATGACAAACCATTAGTGTTATGTAAAATTGTATCTTGCTAAAATTACACAGAGGATAAATCAATTATACACATTTATTTAAACAGTAAGTGTCTTAGAATCAATTCTGATCCTTGCACAAAGTGAATTGGATGTGCTGGTTTGTACCTTTTTTTTTCTGGCATAGGATATACACAGGTCTTCCTATTTTTGTATTATTTGTATACATTTTTATGTCAGGAAGAAAAAGAAATCCACCATTCCTAAGAAATAAAACAGTATGCACTATCCAAAATACTGATTCTCCTCCTCCTCCCACATACTGTCACCTGCGTAGCCTGGAGCTCTGGCTCATTTACTTTCCTACTCCCTGGAACATGTCTCTAGTCATTGCTTTCTTTCATTGCTTTTATGAGCAAGGATTCAAAATAAGGAATTTGAACACTGAAGATCTGATCCTATCTGACAGCAGCTAACCCTTTGATCTAAAATTTGTCAATCCAATGCTAAGCCCCTTTGCTAGCAATGGAGATGCTGACAATCATAGGAGCAAAATACTGCTTGTAGAAGTGTCTCATCTTTTGACTACAGTGAACTTCAATAAGCTTATCAGTAGGTACAGAATGCCCACATTATAACCAGCTTGTCTTTCAATAACAATCTAAGCAAGTTTGTAATGGCGTGAACACATTTCAGAGTCCTGTAGCAGTAGATACCTATTATGAGGTATCACATCTGCCAGCCCAACATGCAGCTGAGATAGAAGTTGTATTGTACTACCAACCATTTCCTATGAGTTAACTCTGGGAGTTTTGTTGCTGCATGGCTAAAAGCAGGAATGATGAAATGGGAGGTTAGATTTATAAGTGCTTCTACAGGGTTGAACTGAAGTTAGTAAGGGAAGGAATTTGACCTAGCTACAGGATGGCTAAGTATGTCTAGCATTTGTCCAGCAGCAGAATCTTGAGATAAAGTCCAGGAATCCTACCACTAATTTTTCTGTTGGATTTGTTGTTGTTTTCTCAGTAGTTTATCTGTCTGTCACCAACCTGCCAGATGCATATTTGATGAGATAAAAGGAGTTACAGGATGGAGGGATGACAAACCCTGAACATGGTTGTAGCCCTGTTAGCAGCATGCAGCATGCCTCCTGCACAGAAGGTCATAGGTAGTGACTACAACATTACAGAATGCCCCTTCACGGTGACATTAGATTTTTTTTGTGATATCAACATTAGTTTATTCCATCAGCACTTCATTTGATGAAAATTTCCCTTGCAGACTGCTTACCAGAGGTTTTTGTATCACTTTGATACTTAGTACAGATGAAAATGCTTTATCTTGAGAAGATATTAAATATCTTGTTGGATATATTGCCATGTTTGACCAAAAATTCTAGGATATTTTCTTGGTATTATTTGTAAACACAATACAGGACACAGCTCAGGTTGGATTTTCCTGTGTCATCTAACCTAAACAATTACTTGCCATTATGATTTAAGAAGTGTTAAACAATTACAGTTGTAAAATGACCAGTCATTCTCCTAAGCAGAAAATTACTGGATTGAGATGGAGCATGGAGTGTGTCATGCAATTTTAGAGTATTGCAGTCATTTGCTGCATCATGATATAGAGACAACTCTCTGAAGGGAAGTAGAAGGAAAATAGAACTGGTACTGCTGTGTTTCTCCTACATATGGGAAATCAATAACACATTTTTGATGAAAGGTGGTGGCTGCAATTCATATTTGTAAATGCAACGTGTTGAAAATCTATGTAGCATTAACAAAAAATGTTCATGGACTACTTTTAAAAAAAAAATGTTATTTTCTTTCATTCACCTGTAAAATACATTGTGTATCTTCAACTGCAGAGCACAGGACACAAGCAAGCATATTAGGAATAGCCAACATGGGAATGAGAAGCATTGTACAGACTCAGCATCAAATGTTTGTGCACTTAGACCTCACTGGGAAATGCAAAGTTCTCTGATAAAATAGTTTGTTTGATGAATGTTTCAGTAAATTACAAAAGTCAGTATCTCTAGCTGTGGGTCAATATGACTTGCCACTAGAAGCTGGAAGTAATATCTCTTGTAATTCTGCAAGACTTCACTACTGTTACTGCTACTAGACAAAGTGCAAATACATAATGAATAGGTTTGTTTTGGTTTTACTAAATACTTCATTTAAGAAATCTACCTTGTCTCATAACTGAAAACAGTAATGAGAATACTTTAATTATCATTTCTTCTCACTTTAATTTTCAGGAAGATGGTGTTGCTATGCACGTGTATTTAGATCTTCACAATGCAAAGAAATTAAAACACTAAGAAAAGTATGTGAATGACCAAGTAATAAAAGGAGAATAAGTGCACAAAAATAGCATAAGACTACAGAAATCATGTCATAAAACTAAAGAAAATTTGAACTTTTTTGTGTTCTCCAGCTTCAAAGGCTTCTTCACCTCCCAGAGGAGCTCCATTCTCTATTATTACACCTCAAGAACAAAGAGTATATAATCCAAAAAGTGTGCAATATTGGTGGTTAGAATTTTTGAGAAAAGTTAAGTTGAGGCAAGACTCACTCTGTTTATTTCATTCCATTAACTTTCCTTGTGGTACTTCAGTATTTTTAATCACACTATCAACTAATCTCATTAATCACTATTTTCTATTGAAGCTTCCTACAGAATTATATGCATTTGACCTAAGAAATATTTGTCTTAGGTTTAAGTATGATCAGGTAGTAAGTAAGCAAAACTTAGGCTTGCTTATAACAGACTAGATTACGTACTACCAATTTGAAAGGAATAAATGAAGTCTTCCATTAGTCCATTTATCCTACATGTAGTACAAGATGCTCAAGAAGGCAGGAGCCTTCAGTTTTAGAGAAATACTACGTTTTCATCTAGTTGGTTCTGTTGCCATCAGGAAACTGCAGATTTCCAGTGTCCTCAGAGTTTGTCTACTTCTCCTCCTCTTGCTTTTGGGGGAAGATAAAGAATAGGAACTGTCTGCCTGGGGATGCTGTGCTCACCAAACTCTGGCAAAGACTTTCAGTCATTCCAGATAGAAGAGACTAGCTCAGTCTCTGTGATCAGACAAAACCTTAGGTAATGCCGTTATCAAAATGGTGGCAAACAAGGTTAATTATAAAAGCCTACTTTTCTAAGAAAAGTTGCTTTACATAAAAGGTAAGGCATTTCTTTATCTTGATAGTAATTGTGTGCCAGGAGAGGAAAACAGCAGCAACTAAAGGTTCATACAGAACTGCCTTACTAGCCTATTCAAGTGCTTGACTCCTAATTACACAATGGTGATATCTTGAGCCAATCTTTAAAAATATATACAACAAAAGAGACGACATTTACCAACATTTGCCCTACAGTGGTATTTTTGGAATATTACCATTATGTTGTGACTCAAATATTTGGAAGTGTTCTAAGGCAAGCATTGCTGTATCTTAGCTGTTGGTAAAGGGTGGACTTCTAGCAGCAGCTGGTGCATATGTAACAGCCATAGCAACTCCAGCTTCAACCAATACTCGATGTGCGTCTCAATAGAGATATTTGGAATGGAAGAACTTATTTCAATCTGAGTTAAAAGAGAAGTTTCTATCTTCTATATTAGTTGTGTCTTTTATTATTCAAGATATTACAGTTTGACCTAAAGAAAGAAAAGATAAAAATGCTGCTGATTAATCTTACTGTCATAAAGTGGTTGTTCCTGCTAACAAAGAAGAGGACATTATGTTCTCCTGCAATATATCTGTCCTTTATAACCTTCATAGCAAAATACCCACATACAAAACTCAGAAACTGTATGGTTTACTCGTATCCCCTTATATTTCTCAAAGGGAAGGCAGAGGATGATAACTGAGAATATTGACTGATAAAAAAGCTTGGTTAACAGTCTGTGGTATTCTACTCTTCATGGTTATCACCAAACTGACAAAAGCAATGTCTAATCTTGACTGGAAAAACAAGAAAGCCAGAGAAAAAAGTGTGTTGTTCTCTGAGATGAAATAATTTCAATCACCCTTGGAGGCTGAAAAAGTTAACATTTGCTTCCACTGCTACAAACATTTCTCAGTTGGCCCCAAGTGTAGTAAGCTAAGGAATATTATCAAGACTAATAACTTCCGTGACTGACTTTGAATATTAATAGTACTAATAAAGATGAATCTTACTTTATCATGGTATATTGGCTTTGAATTCACATACAAACCCACTTTAACTAGTAATGTTAGTGTAATGATTAAACTATGCTAAGCTAATACTCAATGGATCAAAATAAGTGCAGTTACTAAGCAAAGCTGCGTATATAAACGCTGCATTCCACAGTATCCCTCACATCTACAAGTCATGGGTAGAAATAATGTTAATTTTCTGATTTATTCCTTTTTTAGACTCATCAGAAAGTCTTCGATATGTTAACTTATAATTAAAACATTTTTCACTTTGACTAGTATTATTTGTTATCTTCTATCTCAAACTGGATGTCTACAGATTCAAAACATATATGGAAGAGGATATGAACTATGATGACCACATTAACTACAGGTTTACCCAAATGTGGTGTTCCTGCCTACACTAGCATTTTGTATATTAAAAGGATATGGCCTTTTTAAAATGTTAACTACTACTTGGTTTAAATATGTCATTTTACAAGAGTGAACAGAAGAATTTGTGAATGTATTTTCCAAATCAGAGAGTTTTTTATTAAGGACACATGAGTTTGTCTTTCAGAGCACCCATATGGTGCGAACAGACTATATGGGATCCATAACAATGCCTTGCCTATGATTATCTATGCTGGCACTCTTTCTGGTGATTCATTTTCCATGCTTGTTTAGTCTAAAGCTTCCCACGGGTGGAGACTGCTGGCTGTACTCATTTGAAGACAGTGGCTATCACGGTTATCATTTAAGAATTAATTGTTTGTGACATACACAAGTAGTGTTCTTGACTACGTACTTCTTGAATGTTGAACTGGTTTTAGTTCCCAGAATGACAAATGTAGGCTGACTTCTTTTCTTAGAAACTACACAGGATCGACGCAGTAAGTTTTCCTTTAATGACAGATCAGAATTCATCTTGTCTCTGTATTTGACTAGTCATACAGGCAGGGGCTGAAGACTTTTACAAGGTAGACAGTAATTCCATATTTAGTCCTCAGATCCACTTCAAACAAGCTGGTATAAAAGCTAATATTGATGTTAAATTACCCTCATGAAGCACAAATTGTCACTGCTTTTCCCCTTCACTCTTTAACTATTTTACAGAGTATTGCTTCTCTTTATCTTAGGGAGAGAAGAAAGGCAAATTGTCAGTAAAGACTAACCAAAGTAACAAGCTGTAGGATGCACCCTCATACATTTAAGTAGTTTTACGAATCAAGTTCTGTTGAACTACTCAGGATGGTACCAATATTCACAAAAGTTGAATCCTGCAACACCTTACACTCACTCTTATTCTGCCAGTCCTGGCTCAAGTAATTCTCTAGCTACAGTTACACAAATCAGGATGCTGTCAACGTTACCAATTTGCTGATAATTCCAAACCACTCTACTTGATGCCAGAAGGCAGACTAAGACATGGGGAAAAAACAGTTTAGGATTTAAAAGCCTTGTTCATCCACAGCTGCCTGTAGGTGGGTACTTTTTTCAGGTAGAGCAGCTGGGGAATCCTTATGGTGGAAAAAAACAAACTAAATTTCAAGTTTTCAGCTCCTTTTACAAATACAGTGTTAGGCTGCGCATCCCTCTGCTGCTGTGTCTGCCAGCAGGGAGAGAGGAGTGTGCTGTTACACAATGAATTTTATGATATTTTTTCTTGCATTTAAACAGTTTTATCTCATTCTTCCAGATTTTGGGAGGCAGTTGTGCAGCAGCTTTCTGTTTAAGCTCATTTATTTTGCAATTATCCTAAGTGTTACAACACTCTACAATTATTCTTCTTATGAGATACATTAATCATTTATTATATTGAAGAGAAGTTTTGGTTTAAGGAAACTAATCATAATATCAGAGAATACTACAGTAACACTGAACATATCTATTTTGTTAGACCACCGTATCTTGGGATGGAGATAAGCTTCTTTGTGTACAGAATGGAGAAAAAGAAGGTCGTGGTTGGACCCAGTGGATTGAAGGAGATGAAATGCACCTGGTAAGATCATGTGACAGGTTTTAAATGCCACTCAATTAAAATGGTTAGATGTAATGCAGCAGGCTGTGTGGTATGTTATCTTGGCTTACTTTGACATAATTATGTATTGGTGCGGCATTTGACTTGTTTGTAAAGCCACATTTTCATTTGGAGCCATTATGCTTTTATGTCCTTTACAAAGACTGCCTGATTTCAAAGCAATACTCTTTCTGTGTTAACTGTCTGTCCAGACATACCAGTTTGAAATGTTTACACTGAGGAAGACATTTAACAGAATGTCCTTCATACAGTCTGTGAAATACACAGTATGGGAGCTGGTGAAATTATGCATTCAACAACAAGCCATAAGGGGAAAATACACCATTGTTCTTTTAAAATAATTACAGGCCAGACGGCATTATAGCCTAGAGACCTAAAACAGCAATTAAGTTTTTGAAATGTCATGTTCTTTCAGATCATCATTTTTATCTTTCTAAGTTAACAGAACCTGAAAGAAGATGCCTATTCTTTTCTCATATAGCTCTTTATAGCATCCTCACTCTCTCATCAATGTGGGTAAAAGGCAGTCTTCCTGCTGAGATAATAAAATCCAACTTCCATTTCCATGCACTGTTCATTCAGCAGTCTAAATGGATGTTCTCTAAATATTCAAATCAGTAGCAGAGTTATGAAATCTTTGCAAAAGTTCCCCAAACCCCTTATTACTAAACATAGTTTTCAGGAAGTACTGGAAGTCCCAGAAACCAGTTTGGGAAAGGAATGTATATGACAGATCTTACCATCTGGACTACATACTTGATATAATGCAGGTACAGAGAAACTTACTGTGTAAGTGATCACTTTATAGCTGAGGTCATGGGCTCACTGAAAGTAGCAGAGAAGCAACAAAAAGGAGACTCCAGAATTTCCTGTGTATACATATTTTCTCTATCTATACACAAATACACTACAGTATATCTATGTTACCTCCTACACGTCACCTCACAACAGTTGGTGTGATGAGACCAAGCATCAGCCTTTTTCTTTCTCTGCTGGCAGACAGGTTGTAATTAGCCATACAATGTCTGGCCTAGAAGTTCAACTTACATCTTGCTGCACTCAATCATACACATATGTGCATGTATCTGCACATATATGAAGCAACAGTACTGGTTGCTCTCGGATTTCTTTGTACTGGCATTCTGGTGTCTGTCCCTTGCCAGCTCTGCAGTCAATATCTCTTCCCATTTCCTGTCCCCAACACCAATTTCTTTAGCCCAGATTTCTGCTATCCTTACTCTGATTCATGCTCTAGCCATACAACCTAGCCACGAACCTCCAGGCCAAACCACTTTCTATACTTGACCCTGTCAAGGGTTTGATTTTAGAGGTCATAAATTCAGATTCAGTTGCTCAGACTTATGTGCCTAGCACCACTTTAGGTACCCCAAGGTAACCTGACTGATCTGAGGTAGCTTTTTCAGAAGGCTTTGAAGAGTTCTGTATCATACCTGCCAGCTCATGCGGGCATCCGTGCACTCATTGGCACTTGTACAATTTGTCACAATCTGTCTCTCATGTACACAACAGTCAGTCCAAAATTACTTCATGCAAAGGAAGTAAGCAAGTATTTTAGAAGCCAGTCCCCAATATTTCAATTTTATCACTTTTTATATTTCATGGACTGCAAAAGATGTCCTCTTTATTTCTCTGAATCCTTGTTAATGTAACTCTCTCCATTAAACATACAGTAAAAGAGTCCCATTTAGCATCTTATTTTTGACCAGCTAAGATTACTAGGTCCTGTACTCTTGAGAGTCCTTTGATGCAATGGGCAAGTTACCTCTAAAAATTTGGTACTCCGATAGCTTTATGATCCTATTGAACTTTACACAATGAGCCAAGTGTTAATTTAATTCTTTCCACAGTTCTGTAGAGAGTAGTACCACATCCTTTAGTAGTTTATCGCCTCCTATTTTCTCCATTTCATTCTATGGTCTGTGCTTTGTAGTTCTTTTTCCTCCTTAGATTCTATTTTATGTGAGTGACTTATTTGACCATTCTCCATTTCCTTTTGAGGTTTATTGCCCTTCTCTATTGTATTGATTGCTTCTGCTCTGTAGGTTTTTGTCACTGTCAGCAGATCTCTTACCCCGTATTGCACACTCCTTCTTCTGGGTTACCTATATAGAAGTGAAAAAAACAAGCCCTAACTAAAATCACTGTATCAGTCTGCTTGTTTAATCAATTCGTCATGAAGCACTTTCTCTTGCTAGGGACTAGCAACATACGCCAATAAGGTTATTGACTCAGTGTAAGTTTATTTTAATATGTCATTTTATCAAAGTCCCCCAAAGTAATATGTGCATAACTTCCCAGGAAACTCTGCCTCCTGTTTCCTCAAAATATTCTAACAGCTTTATTAAAAGTCTTATCTTGAAGTAGAAAGTATATCCCTTCTGCTAGGTCATACATAAACTTCATCTTTATGTCCCTTAAGAAGTTCCACCCCTTTTTCTTGTTCCACCAGAATCAGTGAACACCTCCACACATCCCCACACATACTGTGTGCACCTCTAAGGTCTAACTTAAGTAGTTTCAGTAATGGAGAAGATTAAACTGCATCTTTAGTGAAATTAGATAAATGACAGTAGGCCTCACAAATCAGTGCCCAAGATATAAGCATCATTGCACCTGCTTATGGACGGTTCCATGTGATCCAATGACTAGCAAGTAGGGATTTTTGAAAAGCTCTTATGGAACAGAAAAGAACACTCAACAGCATTAGACATCCAGTATTGATCAAGTTCAGTCAAAACTCACTGCTGTACTGTGATTTATAGACCTAGATCAAATCTTCTGTACACAACTGCCTGTCCATTTCTAGCCATGACCACTGTGTTGCTAGAGTGGACTTTAAGCTGATTTCTGGTTTCGTAGATTTGAACTACCAGTTCAACATACAAATTCAGAACTGGTTATTCAAATCCATACCCAAATAACTCTTTTAAGTGTCCAGAATAGACAACGCCTATTTCAAAGACCAGTTGCACACACTGCAAATAGACAATAATGCACCAGAAACATATTTGGCCCTTTAAGATCTGAGATCCCAAAATAACTTCTCTTACTCCACCTTTCACCAGAAGACAAAGTCAAACCAGCTGTTTTCTTGTAGGATTAAAAATAGGCAAAAATATGTACAAGCTACCCAATCTAATTTGATAGAAAATTGTGGATTCAAATTAAGGTGAACATACACATGAATGTATAATGCACGTGTCCTATGTAAAAGTTGTATTTTTTAATTATTTTCTCTTCCTAGGAAATAAGAGTGTGTGGAGTCAAGTGTAAGCAGGTCTTTAAGAAAGTACAGTGAGCCTACAGCTGAGACAGAAGTGAAGAACAGCAGAATTTACCACCAAATCTCCAAATGCTAGTAATGAATATCTTCAGTGACAAGAGCAAACACAGAAATGAAGATCACATTAGAACTGTATAGTTAGAAAAAATATTTTTATCAAATCATTTTAAAGAAATAATTGCAAATAAAACTATTTTTAGAAATGCCAATTAAAGATACTAAACACTACAGATGCGTGTGTACCGTAATTCTTGACTACACTAACATAGGACGATTTGTTATAAAACAAGATACTGGAGTTTAAGACCTCGTAAGCTAATTTTTTTCTTACAGTAGAAATCACACTTCCATAGCCTTAGCAAGGGGCCTTCAGGTAGTCTTGTTTTCAGATGCTGAATTATAGTTGTAGGGAAGTGACTGAGAGCTGTATTAAGTGACTTACACTTAAATTCTGATTTCACTGAAGCCAATGAGAATTTACCATCAGCTCCAATGGGCCAGTACTTCACTGAAAGTATTCCACCAAAAATAAAAATCTGATTTCTCAGCATAAGTAAATATATGGATCAAAAATCTGGAAAAATGGTACTTACAGAAGCGTGGCCAAAGGGCAATTCTTTTCTAAACTCTTTAGCCAATATCTGCCCATTGGTTGTTTTTGGACTTATTCTGGAGAAACTAATAGTAAGATCACTGCTAGAAACTGTATATAATTGTACATACACGACACAAAAGATATGACTAGCATTGCTTTGTACAATATTGTTTGCAGATGTTTTTTACAACCCATCATAGTCCTTATCTTCTCATGCAGACCGAGTGCGGAACAAGCATTAGCCTAGCAGTTTCCAACCCTGATTTAATCACTAGTTATATTAATAGTAATTTGCTAACCAAATTGCTATATTTTCAGTCTGTCAACACACTGGATATACAATTAGCACCACCACTTCACTTCAAGTGCAAAAGGACACAACGATACAGGGTGCCTGGTTGGATTAGACCTTTAGCACATGACACTGTATTACAAGTGGCTCCTGTAACAACTGTTATTAGCCATTTTCAGGGAGGTAATCAGTGGGGAGGTTGCTATGGCGGAGGCTGAGGTGTTCTAAAGTGGGAAGATACCTTTACTTATTCTGCTGCAACCGCTGTGCATAGCATTGCTTTTGCCTTCTTTGGGAACCCAGCACTCAGACAGAGAGAAATTTTAGACATTCATTATGAAAATGGCAACAAACGCCGCCATGCTCTACTAATAGAGACAGTTTTAAATATGCATTATTATTAAGCCTGTTTATAAAAGCTAGCAGCCTGATCTAACATGAAGAAACAGAGGTTCAGAAACAGTCACTGTAAAATATGAACTTAGTACAGCAGGGATGATAAACTTTCTGAACTAGGGTATTTCAACCATACTATGTATATTGTGAGTGTAGCACCAGATGTGCTGTAATGAACATCTAATTCAATTTTATAAAGTTTTGGGTTTTACTTTAAATCAGAAAATACAAAGAAAATGTTAGACATGAAGACTTAAGCATCCCTATGTGATAAACAGGTGAGACAACCGATAGGACAAGCCATAGGACAAGAGGAAATGGCATCAAGTTGTGCCAAGGGAGGTTTAGGTTAGACATTAGGAAAAACGTCTACACTGAAAGGGTTATCAAAGACTGGAATAGGCTGCCCAGGGAAGTGGTTGAATTGCCATCCTTGGATGTATTTAAAAGCCGTCTAGATACAGTGCTCCGGGACATGGTTTAGAAGCGGGCCTGGTAGAGTTAGGTAACGGTTGGACTTGATAATCTTAAAGGTCTTATCCAGCCATAATGGTTCTACAGTTCTATTGAAAATACTCCCTCTCCACATAAATTCTTGTGTTACTATTGTAGCAGCTGTGGCTCGTACTACTTAGAATTTCAGACATATGTAATGCAATTTTTTAAGTTCCCTTGTAATTTTTATTCTTGGCAATACGTAATAATCATGCCTGAGGAAGACTCTGGGAATTATACCTGAGCCTAGTCAACCAGATATATGCAGAAGCTGATTTTCTCTCATGGGAGAGTGTGTTAGGCATCTAGCTATGTTTCCATGGCTAAATGGATATCTCTTCTGACAGATACACAGATCAGCAGTTAACAGTGATTAAGTTTTCTTGTACTTGGTGTGGGACAGGTCAAAGCTGGTTACAGTTAAATAAGACAGAGAGGTTGTGGGGGAGGGAAAAAGATCAGAAACCTGTGTATCTCAGGTGAAAAACAGTGTTCTGCTTAAGTGAAATCACAAATAGCTGTCTACTTAAAATGTTATTTATCACCTTACACAAGGTTGGGGATATCCCAGTTGCCAAAATTCAGTGCAACAGTCATTTGTTTTTCTTGAAAGATTATTTGACACAGAAACCTCTTTCCTTCAAGTTTCTAAATTATTGATTTCTTAACCATGCACACTCTCCAGACATCTCTCCATGCTTTAGCCCCAAGGAAAGCTTGAGAACAATGGAAAATAAGGAATGATCTCCAATTTCTCATTTCTAACAGATCTTAACTTTTTCAGACCACCTATATTTTCCTTCTCATGTGAAAACTGAAGCTACACAATAAAGAGATGGTTCACACCACTATCCACAATTAGACTTTGCATAATTCTTTTTAATGTTCAGCACTGACTGAGACCTTTTCTGAAATGTAGTTTTCCTTCAATAGAACTTGGCAGTTCATAATCCTTAATTCACCAGATGTCTTCTAATTTTTGCCTCTGGGTCCCTGCAGTCTTGTGTAACATTCACAAACTCTCTTTGCAGAAGGTTGTAAGTGGATCAATTAACATCTAGCTAAGTAAATCCAATTGTTAAAAGCTATTATTATTGTAAGCAAACAGACAGCTTTTCCCCTTTGGGTCGCTTGGTACAAGGGCAAATTTAGCACCATACTAATAACTAATGGCTTATCAACCAAAGGCAATATAACATGCTTCTAATTATGAAGAAGAGGCAAGCTCAGGAAGTACTTCCACAGTTCACATACGTAAAATACAGAAACTTCAGAAATATTTAACTTTGAAGACATTTTCTTCAAATAATCTCAATTGCTTGTCATTATAATTGTAACCTCTTATCCCTACTGCAACATTTCCCTTGGAAATTATGTTCGTTCATTGCTTCCGTGATGATGCTCTCCAAATAATGTGTGTAAAATTAGCCATGCTGTTTCCCTAAACCTTTAACAACTTGTTATCATAAAATGTAATTTAAGACTTCCTCCATAAAATAGCTGCTTACTGAACACATAACATTCAACAATTACTTGACAAACATCAGCCTCCCTGACTACTTCGAAAGCTACCCAGTAGCCAAGGCCTTCACAGTGAATTCATATCCAGACTTGCTTACTAGTCAGGAATCAATCTTCATATTAATTTTATTGATCTTCCACAGAATTTCAGCTACAGTCTGCCAATACCAACCCTATATTTCTGCACAACTGCATTACTTCCAGATAATGAACATTTTTAATTTTGTAAGAAAAGACCAGTGCTTACAGCAGCAGTGTGAATGAAAAGGTAAAAAGGTGCATTTCACCATTTCTAAAAGTTAAATCCAGTATTGATATTACACTCAATCCAGAAAATCCTAGTTGACAAAAGCTGAAGAGTAAATTAATACCAATGTGTGCCATAAGCATGATTGTTCTACTTCTTCAGTTCCCACAGTTTGGGCTTTTGCGTTCAATTTCTAGGTGGGTATGACCTTCTGAAGATGACTGCCATGTTTTATAGTTATGTGGCTTTTCAGTGAAAGGCACACACAGAAAGAATACATAAATTTGTTCCAGTCCTAGGTATTCAACTTACCTTTAACTTACTGCTCCCCTAACTTCCTCCTGTTCCTCTTCCCTCTCTCCCTTCAACTCACTCACTGTCCAACAATGTTGCATCATCTGAGTAAGAAGGTCTCGAATACAGCTAGTTTTGTACTGGCTTTCGTATTCCTTCCGTCCTTCCCCTCTTCCCCCCACCCAAATTTCACAATTGTTCCATACATTTCTGTAATTGTTTTCTCTGGAAACTGCCTTACTGTACACAAGGCTTACTTTTCTGTGGGGAGTTCTCCCAGTGATTAGATCATATCCTTTCCTGCTCTGCCCTGTCCAGCAGAGGACATTCAGCTCATTTGGACAATACACAAATTTGGGGCATGTCCCCATCCTGAATTCCCACACGACTTCCAAGAGAAGCAGAAAGAAGTTTCAGTAGGACTTGAAACGCATAAAGTATCTGCAAATGCAAAGGGTCAGGTGGGGAACTGAAACCCTTTGTAGTGGCATGATTTGTAAAGAAAACAGGATGGTCTTTTAAGAGTAGGAGGAGAGGGAAGAGTGACAGAGAAGAAAAATTAGCAGCACTAATATTTTTTAACAAGTTGATTCTTTGATGTAATGGCATAATCAGTACAGATGATATTTTCATTTGTAAAAGTATTTGTTTTCTGGTTTATATGAATAATTCAAAACATACATATTAATTTTAGTGGGGGACAAACAAGGGTATAATACATTTATCTCAGTACCTGAAGACGGTGTGTTTGACATGAGTGCAAATCTAACCTAATCTATACAAAATACATGCATGTCTAAGGACTCTCTAATTTTTTATTTCTATATTCTAGATATCCAGGATTTTTTAATATAGACCAAAATATTTTGTTGGCACAAAAGAACACAAAAAGGGATTCCATTACCGAGAAAGTTATTTTAATATTAATATTATGAAATGAATGGTATTAATTAATCTTGTGAAATGCCTTTAATGTTGCTAGAGCATTTCATTTTTAAATATATTCTATAGTGCCATGTAGGCACATAATGTGACTAACATTATACCACAATGTTAAAATCATAGCATTGTCTAGGCTGGAAGGGACCTTTAAGATCATCAGATCCAACCATCAACCTAACACTGCCAAAACCACCACCAAACCATGTCCCTCAGCACCAGGTCTACCTGTCTTTTAAATACCTCCAGGGATGGGGACTCAACCACTTCCCTGGGCAGCCTGTTCCAATCTAAACCTCCCCTGCTGTAACCTGAGGCCATTTCCTCTTCTAGCCTTTTTTCTCCCAGCCTCTACTAATCTGTAGCTCAAGCCAGATGTTATCTTTGTATTTAATAGCCTTCACCATATTTTTCTTTCATAAAACACTCCAGTCACTTTTGGGATCAATGGAAACTTTTGACAAACCCAACAGCCTCTGTCAGTTGTTGAGAAAACACCTCTTTTTGTTTGCTTGGACCTGCTACCTGCTATTATAATGTAATTCCTCCTAATTCTTGTACTGCAAGAGATACCAAACAGCCATTCTCCATTTTTTCCATGCCACTCAGATTTTCATCACCCCTGGTGTCTCAGTAAGATAAGTGTTCTAACAGAATCACAGTCAGTAGGCTGATTCCATTGTATAAACTGGATGGTTTTCATTCCTACAGGCTTTTGTTTAAAACACCAGAAGATCACAGTGTTCCCATTTCAGTCCACACCACTGTAATACTCCATGGAAACACATGGGCTAAGAGCTTACAGTCTAATCCACGGGAACCAGAATTGAAATAAGAATTAGGGTTGCCATCTACATTTATGCAACAGTCTAACTATGAAAGATGGGAAAGAATTGCTTAGTTTGATCTATGTAACAGCTTTATTGTAAAATAAGCATGAGTAGGCTGGATGGCAAATACCTTATAACAAGAAGGTGCATTAGATTCTTAAAGTCTCTTATGGGACTGAGCAGTAGAGGGTAATAGCCTACTGGTATGGCATGAATGATGTGCTCCACTAGATACATCCTCTTTCATCAATGTCTATCATTTAGTTGACTCTATATTAAATTTAAGCAGACAGTAAAAAACAAGAGTTCTCCAGTACAACATTAATAAAACTTCCTAGTATGCATCATATTTTATTATATTCTTTTTTTGACAGATTCATCTGTAATCACATGACAGATTCATCTGTAATCACATAACAGATTCATGGCAATTCATCCATTCATCCTCTATTAGTAACACATTTGTCTTGGAATATGACCTATGTGGTACTGCTATTTCTATTTTAAGGAGTTTTTTAACCTCAAAGCAAATGTTTATTTAAGTAATTTACTCCTGTCTAGCAAAAGTGCACACAAAAGTAGAGTCCCTTCAGTATTGTGTGTTTGATTACCAGGCAAGCACTTTCTCTATATTAATAGCTAATAGTAAGAACTCACGCTGAACACTTAAGCAGAATGGCATTTCAGTTCTTCACCAGTCCCTTCAACAGGAAAGATTAAGTTTCTACACTATGGAGGCAGAATTAAATTCTGTCGTTTAAGGGCCACATTGTTATTAAAGGAGGGAAGGAAAGAAGGATGGGAAATGGTCTGTGGTTATTGACTCTACAGTTATTTACATAACAAGAGACCATTTATCTCATGGTACAACACTATTCTAATGCTGAGCAAATTAAAAGGTCAATATTGTGACAAAAGCATTTCAAATTTAAAACATTTTATTTAAATTTTCAGCTATTTGACAGTTCAAGATTGCAGCAGAAGCACGAGCAGTTAGTTACGGGTGCATAAGCATTTCAGAGCAGCTAACATTTAGAATTTGTGCATGTTGAGAAATATACAGAGCATGATTTTCAGCAGTAAACTGCAAAGATGTGCAGTTCTTAAAAATGCTTTTATCAACATTGTGGAATCACTTTAAGAGCTTTCCTGCAACTGTTTGGCTGGCCTTTGTTTCCCCTCCCCTTTCAACTACACAAAGCAACAGTACAGAAGCGCAGAGTTGAAATACAAGACAAGGTGGAGAAAGGGCTAATGCAAAGTTGTACTGGAATTTGAAGTTACACTGAAACTGAAAGTTCTGTCACCATCCTGATGTTCCCACTGAATTTTTCTCAAGTGCTAGCACTTACTACAGAAAGGAGATATTTATAATGCAATGCAGTCACCATTATAATTTGTTAGGGCTTAGAACCATAACATATGGGGCGAGCTCACTGAAATTTAACATTCAATCAGGTGCAACAAGACTCACAGCAGTTCATTGCTCCCTTTCTCTAATTCTAAATCAGCATGATTCAATTCATCTTTTCTTATCAAGACACCGACGTTTATTATCTATAACGATTACAATTTCCAACGCTTCTCTCCAGCTGGGCATGTTAAGGGCATGCAGAAGAAGTTAACACATTTCAAGAAGGTGTAGTAGTACTTCTGTGAAATAGCTGTGTGATCTTTCACTCATCCTGTCAAGAAACATGCTGCCATTCTTGATGATGACATTTCCAAGTTTATTTTTGTAGAGGAAAAGGGAGAAAAGAGCCATTTTATATATGTTACAGCAACACAGCAAAGAACTTATTTAAACACACTACCAAGCAGCTCTTCCAAACACTCATTTTTAGGTCCAACAATGTAGTTCACTGTAATGCAGTCAGTCCTCTCCACTATATTGCTGATACCAGTGTTGATCAGAGACACTTAATTACTCAGGACAATCCTTAAGGGCAACACATGGTCTAAAATACCACTAGCTAGAAAGCTAGTCATCACTACTCCTTTATTCCAACGCATATGTTCCATTATTTCAGATATAAACACAGATCCTTTCTCAGTTCCTAAGAGCTGGTCACAGATTACTCTGAAAGAATTCTGAAAGAATTACTTGTGAGTTTTAGATCTATTATACCTAAGATACAGCAGAAAGCACAGAACAGACTTTCACAACACTCTGCAACAGTAACATATCATACAAACTTCATCTGAGCTGGGCTTCAACCTATCTCAGACACGGGGGCTGATTTAGGAGCTAGACAAACAAGAACTGCAGACTAGATTTCACACTGTCCTAAATGATGCAGAAACAGATGACTCATTCCCTGGGAAGCAAAACAGAAAATAAGTAGAACATCAGAGTTCCATAGCAAAATAGTCTCTGAACAGTCTTGTTCCAGCTCCTTAAGGACCAAAAACCCCCAAATTTCCACTAGAAACTTTCCTTGCCATTTTTGTGCAATGGAACACAAGGCAAATATCTCCCAAAAACATATGCAGGATAATTTCAGAGAATGCTTTTTGCAACATATGTACAATCCTTTATAATGCTTTTTCTCACACAGCAAGTCTGCCTTGCAGACATTTGAAGTTTCACATCACACAAAAGTCCATTTCTGTTTCCAACTCCCAGCGTAATGGCATATATTTTTTACTTTATTTCCAAATATATTTTGGTGACCAAAGAAACATATAGGGGCTTAAACTGCTGAAGGTCACTCAAAAACCTTACCAGGTGCTTAAATGTTAGCTAAAATTAACAGGTAATAAGTACCTAGTTTGCTTGAACATCATGTGGATTTCTTTAGGAGAGCCTTTTTCTCTCTTCAGCCACATAAATGTTTTGAAAAGCTGGCCCCGTGTCATGCAGCACTCCCACTGCAGCTTGTGTAACTTCAGGAACATCTAGTTGCCTTCTCGGTCACATATTCCCCTGAAGTAAGTGAATGGTTTTCTGAACAGACTAGTTCGGATTAATCAGATTCTCTCATCAGGCACTAAAGCCATCCAGAGGGACCTGACAGGCTTTAAAAGGGGGCCTGTGCAAACCTCATGAAGTTCAACAAGGCCAAGCACAAGATCCTGCACCTGGGTCACAGCAAACCCTAGCACAAATACAGCCTGGGCAGAGACAGACTGAAAGCAGCCCTGAGGAGAAGGTCTTGGGGGTGTTGGTGGATGAGATGCTCAGCGTGAGCCAGCAACGTGCGCTCACAGCCCAGAAAGCCAACCGTATCCTGGGATGCATCAAAAGAAGCATGGCCAGCAGATCGAGGGAGGTGATTCTGCCCCTCTACTCCGCTCTCGTGAGACCCCACCTGGAGTACTGCACCCAGCTCTGGGGCCCCCAGCTTGAGGACACGGCCCCACCTGGAGTACTGCACCCAGCTCTGGGGCCCCCAGCTTGAGGACACGGACCTGTTGGAGTGGGTCCAGAGAAGGGCCACAAAGATGATCAGAGGGATGGAGCACGTCTCCTATGAAGACAGGCTGAGAGAGCTGAGGTGGTTCAGCCTGGAGAAGAGAAAGCTCTGGGACACCTTATTGCAGTCTTTCAGTAGTTAAAGGGGGCCTACAGGAAAGCTGGGGAGGGACTCTTTAACAGGGATTGTAGCCATAGGAAGAGGGGTAATGGTTTTAAACTGAAAGAGGGTAGATTTGGATTAGTTATTAGAAGAAATTCTTTACTCTGAGGGTGGTGAGGCACTGGAACCTGTTGCCCAGAGAAGTTGTGAATGCCCCATCCCTGGAAGTAAGTGTTCAAGGCCGGGTTGGATGGGGCTTTGAGCAACCTGGTCTAGTGGGAGGGGTTTGGAACTAGATGATCTTTAAGATCCCTTCCAACTCTAACCGTTCTATGATACTATAATTTGAAGCAGGAATGCTTAAATCTTAGTGAAGGCAAATGTAGAGTACATCCTCAATTAAAAGAAATAACATTGTTCTCCTTTTAAATCCCCCCTGCATAATGAAAATAAAAAAGCCCCAACACAACAGAATCATCAATAGCAAAATAAATATAGCTTTCAATAACAGAGGTGACCAAAGGTTCACTATAGTTCATCTCTGAAGCATAAAACCTCAAGACACTGGGTCATGTGCCTCAATACAGGATGGCAGAGTTCTTATCTTGTCTGGTAATTCCTCCTGCTGAAAATGTCTGTATAAGTCAAGAAAAAAAATAAAGGTAATAGGTATCCACAGAAAAGGGCACTTATAATTTCTTTGTGAAGTAAAGCTCTTCCTGGACTTGCTACAACTTTTTAGAGCACATTTTTTTCTGCTGTGCAACATGTGCATTACATAGGACAAAAAAAAAGGAGTTCATGAAACGGCTTGGGCAAAGCAAGAAGATTTCCTTTTCTTCATATTCTTTTCCTTTCTGGTGCAAACGCTCCTTATTTTTAGAAGATTCAGCCTTGTAAAGCTGTACCATGGGTAATTTCAGTGCTTATTTGCTGATAATTTGATCGCTTTGCAATGAAAGTATTTGCTGAAATAACATTTTTTTTCATTCTTTTTTTCCTTGACAAGATAGCAAAACTACCTGTAATTGCACTGAGGATTTCAAAAGTAGGTATTTCCTTGTTTAAGATTAATGCAAATATTTTTACTTGTTGTAATTAGATATCTAAATTCAATCTACTGTCTGCATTGCAAATGTGTTTGAACGGGATTCTGCAAGGTACTGAGATCTCTACCTAGATACAAAAACTATTAAAACACAATGCTATCCACTGACAGAAAGCAAAAAGTTATGTAGACATGCTGGCTAGATAAAAGGCAGGTTACTCAGCAGTCTGCATGGTCAGATGCTAATGAAAAATGTATTAATGGGGGGAAGAAGAACAGTTTGGGGCTGCTTTTGACAAATCTGAACTTTCAAAGCATCTCATTAGAGACTCAGTCTAATGAGCGTTCATTTAATAGACACTATATAAAAGGTTATAATAAGGATATGATGTCTCCTTTGAAATTTCAGATATCTCTGATTGCCACGCAGGAATATAACCTTTACTCACAAGTGAAAGATGTGTTATTGAACAGAGATAGCAGATCAGCCTACAAAGGCAATGAGCATATTCCAATGAATGGCAGGCATAAAGCAATTTCCGAACTGTCCGTTAGTAGGGCTCATATACCTTCCAACCATGTTGTACTTTGCCACTGTCACTGTTACAACATGGTGCTATTTGAATCCTTAGGCTGCTGGCTGAAGATGTAGCTGTATTAGTCACAAGGAGGAAAAGGGATGATTTTTTTCGCATCTCATGCTGAATATTGTTCTAAAAGACTTTTTTTTCTACCTTCAAATGCCCATTAGTTGCAATCTCTTGATAAGAGAGCTAATTCAGGCAGCAGTCCTCTCCCCAAAAAGTTCATCTTTCAACTGGGAAGCAATGGAGCACAATACCCTGATAACCGATACACTTTCTTTTCCCTGACAGGGTTGTCTTTTACTGGGAACAAAGGCAATGACAAACACTTCTGGTTTTGTTTGGCAAGTTAGAAAAAACTACCCAGCTTTCTATATTTTTACAAGTAACACATTTCATTTCAGCACAAGACTTTGTTTTCCCCCTGTCATGAGGGAGAGTCCTCAGAAGGAGTCTAATGGTACTGAAGAAATACTTCCCAGCTCAAGCTCTTTTTTCATTGTTGCTATCACAGGGGCCAAAGCTGATGCTTCACTTGCGTTGTTTTCACACACCTGACAGTCTATGTTCATAAAAAAGAGATACTTGTTTCCATATTGGGTTTTCCTCTGCTCAAACCTCAGATCATCTGGAAATTCTCATACAACCAAGGTGAAGCCAAACAACTAATAACTGTAACTTCAAATACAGTCTAAAAGGGGCAAGTGGGAAAAATCTCTAGAGACCAGAGTGGATACCTTCATTTTGCATGAAGTACCAAATAGTTTTAGCAAGACAGAGGTAAACATGGTTGCTCTGCCTTATTCATTCAGCTTCCTTAAGTTTTTTTTGGCAACATTCTAGGCAAGCTGTTATGCTAACTATATAGTGGATTACAGACGAAAATATAGTTTAACACCCATCAACAAGGATCCTTCCTTCCTTCATTCATTCTTTTCTTTCTTCCTTCCTGCTTTCCTTTTTCCTTTTTTCTTGGGTGCTTGTTTTCATTCTTTCCTTCTTTCTTTCCTTTTTTCTTTTCCTTCTTTCCAGATTAAACCCAGTTAGTATATGAAAAAAACTCACTAGTATAGTTCTCACTATTTCTAGGAAGCTTTTAAGGGAAATTTGAAAAAGTCACTTTCAAATACTCACTTAAAAGTAACTCTCCTAATCAATTGGTTAACTTTTCACACAGAAACTTGAGAAACATGTTATCATGATCATGACTCTGAATATCTGGGGAATTCTTTCCTAATCGGAGATTAAATATAGGCCTCAGTTTTCCAATTTGGATATCACCTAGTTCAATTCTTTTTTCTTTTTCTCTTCTAGCAAAAAACAGTCTGCCATTCTGTTGTATTGCATATCTATATCTGTATCTACATACACATCTACATCTACCTCTATAAATTTTCTACTAAAATACACATTTTAAGAAACTTTGTTTTCATTTGTATGTTCTTCAATATTAAATGTACTCGGTACTTTTTACTGAAAACTGAAATTACGATATTTATTGATTCCCTATTTCAATTCAGCCATCCAGTGGCAATATCAACAAACCAGATAAAATGATCCTTCTCCCTGCTTTGCATGCATGTGCATGCAGTTCCTGAAACAACACAGAAACAACATGGTACCACAGCTATTAAGAACCTATCCTGTCAGATGTCTGGAAGAAATCTTAACTTCCACAATGTGTCCCGAGTTATTTTGCTTGGTTCACCACCAATGATTCTTAAATTGACTGATTATATACACACTTAAAGAGCCTTCTTGCAGTGTCAAGTATGTTGCATTTGCATTTTAGTAACACAGAGTATACTGATTCGTTTAACTACATCAGGCAATATTTGGATTTTTCAAATTACATTTTTTTAAAGATTACTATATATTTCCATTTTAAATGCTATTTCTGTCAAATAACTGCCAACTTAAAGCCAGAAATTCACCACAAGGACAGACAGACATCTAAATGCCACTGTTACTACAACAGATGATTACTGTCTAATAAGTTCCAGGGTGCATTGGAGAATTAAACAGTGGCTTCATTTCTTGAATAGGATATGGCAGAATACAGCCAGAGCCTTTCCCACAGCAGGAGTGCTGTTGTGGAGCTGGAGATGCAGGCAGAATAGAATAACCGTACAGCACTGTGAGAGAAATAAATTTATGAGATTTACAACACAGAACATCGTTTAATCAACAGGATATAGAGACTTATGCCTGTGTTCTAAGAGATATGCAACAACACAGGATGATAGCATCCAGTTACCTAGAAGATTTTGTTTCTGGGTTACTGAGCTAGTAATTTTTTCTAGCTGAAGCAGTAAAACTGATTTATGGCAAAAAGAAAGCATTCAGGAAACAGATACACTCACCTATCTAGGAATTTTCCTAGGACTAGGAAAACAGTTCTGTAACTGCTCTACACCAGTAGCAACAAAACAAACAGGCAGAATATTATTGTGGGTTTTTATCAATATATAATTTACAGTCCTTCTGGGACAGTGACTTTAAGTCCTTAAGGTTATCCTAAGAATGGTTTTAATCTTTTTTCTAGATGGCTACAGTGAATTCAAAATTGTGCACTAAGTGCAACAGCTGATACAACATTTTCTGTTTATCTGGATTCTAGAACTTGAAGCAAAATCTTGCCATCATCAAATTATACCACTTACCAGGTATGTGAAAACTTGAGGTCTAAGATATTTGAAAGCATCCCTATAGTGTTCTCCAGATGAGGTAAAAGGACTATTTCTGTTAGACAAAATTGATTCTTTAAAATGTTATTCTAATGGATGAGACCATGCATTAAAATGACATTTCAGCTTTCATAGTCGAGCATGAACAAGCTAAAGGAGATACACATTTTCTTAGCTAGATTGTGCTTGTCATAGCAGCGTCAAAGAAAAAAACCCACACTGCTTTCTGTAGATTCTTTTAATTCAAAAACCATCAATCAGTATTCCAGTTCAATGTCTGAGTAATGCAACCTTTATCTGATGAAGATAAGAAGTGGCATTTGCAATTACAAAACTTTGCCACAGAATAAATACAATTAAGTTATAGATTACAGTTACAGATATTAATGCACAGCTCATGCAGGGAATTCAGATCCTGAAAAAATCTTTGAAGGGAAAACTTAGGCAGCCTTAATGGCAATGACAAAGCACTTAAACTGCATTCAGGTTTTCAATCTACATTGATGTTAGCCCAGGAGGAAGCATGCTTTAGTAGCTCAGGTAAAGGGTTATACTTGCTAACTTGCTCTGACTAGTGGCTTATTGCATGACCTTGGCCAAACCATGTTGCTCCCTAAGTTTTTCTGATTTTACAAAGAGTAATGATTATTACTTGCTTCCTTGAAACCAGTACATAAAGAGCATTGAAAAAGTGCTTAGGAGAATTAAGGAACAAATAAATTCAGTATTCCCCATTTATTTTGAAAATCAAGGTCAGCTTTATCCATTGCCTATTATTTCTCTACAGCATAATTTTTCATAATGCAAACCACTTTAATAAAAGTGAGTTTTCAAGCCAGTAGGATCCACTGGATGATTTTTTATTATTATCAAACTCAGTAACATGACCACTGGTGACATTAGGAAGTCTCTAAGAGCTAAGCCAAAGTCCTTACTTAGAGAGGAGGAAGGCTTCTAATTAATAAAGCGTGTAACACCTGCATCCAACTCCATCAGCAAAAGCAGATGGAGTAAGAGAGATAAGAATGACTGCAGAGAGACAGTCATTGATAAAAAAAATACAATGACAGAAAGCCAATTATTTTATTTTATTTCAATTATTTTAAGTGATTAAAAACATTTTTTGGTGCATCTTTGTTTAAATTGAAGGTAAACACAAAACGTGCCAAACTGGCATAACTGCAAGTTATGTGTACATCCTCACCCTACCATGACATTTGCAACCAGTCCGTACTGTTCTGTCAACAAGATGCCAGACATGTTCTTCTACTGAGATGTGAATGAAGGAATTCTCCCCTCTCTTACGTGTCAACAGAAAATTTCCTCCTGCAGATTTCTGTTTTGGCATGATCAGCTAAGAACTGACATTAAATAATAAGTGTTTAGCCAACAACCATACATACAACTGGTCAAACTTTGGTTCCTTCTCTGCAGGGTCCAGGCCTGAACAAGCAAGCAAGCAAGCTTAAGAGTCAGAAGCCAAGACTCTAATTAACTCCAAGACACTGAGGTAGTCTTGGTTATACTTTGTTGTATCTGACCTGGCAAGAAAGCTCATAAGCTAGGGATATGCAAGGTAGTTTAGTGCCATTTGATATTGGGGGAGGGCAACCATTAACAAGTAGGCAATCAAATATTATTCGCTGAGCCCATTTTGCAGATAACACCTTTTGATTCTGTCCTCTCCTGCTGTACACGTCTCCTACTGCTCCTGCCACTTCTTAGTAAATTATCTGCCCACTAACTGATGACTATCTTCACCCAGCTGAATCCCCAAGGCTGCAAGCCATCTTACATACTGACAAGAAGTGAATTGCCTCCCTCCAACTTACTTTTAGTTGTCATAATGTGACTACTCGTGTCTGTGCTGAACAGAGCCCCGAGCCTGGTGACATAGCACCTCTGACAGTTTTTGCTGTAGCAGCCATCACTGAATACATTTCAAGTGATTAATTTTCTTAAAAATAAAAATAAACCTAGTGAGCGCACATGTGCTAACAAGTTAAAAATAATAATAGGTGTCTGTGACCATGCTGCTTCTGTCTGAATCCTTCAGGGGAATTCAGTTGCTAAGAACAACTTACGCAGTTTGCCATATTTCTATGTGTTAAACAACAACCAAATAACTATACGCAAAAGTCCCAGCTGTCAAGCAGGAGGAGTGTAGGGGCTGATCGGGGGAGTAAAAGGCATTTTTCTCCTGTGTTATATATGCATATTAGATAATTTAAAAGGAAAATGAAATGAGGCAAGGACAGAGTGGGATGCATGCTACCATCTCTTCAAAATACCATGCCCGAAAGCTTGCAGAGAAAATTCTGTTTGACCAGTAGCTCTGTTCTTTAAATAGTGCTCCTAACTGTCCTTTACAGCATAATCTGTCCCAAGGAGAGTGCACTACCTGCCCTTTCAGATAGCAAGAAGGCTGAACTTTGTTCAGCTACCCATACAGGATTTGTCTTCTGGGCAGGTCTCAGATACAGTGAGAGGAACTGGAGGCAAGTGTTAGAAGTAGCACCCATGACTGCTGACTCATTCCACAGAAACAACATTTGGGCCTCGCTTTTCAGTCTTGTCAGTCTAGGCTCTTTTTATAAGTTGTTTTGTTTCAAACTGCCACTAATCAATATTGATTTGTAGGACAGAGGCAAGAAAAGCCATCTTTGTTTCTTTATACAAAAATGAAGACTGAAAATGTTACGTAGGTTTTTAACACAAGCCTTATGATTTTTCATGACTTTGCTTTATTTCCAAGGTCTTACTACTCAGCCATAAAACTTATCCTTGGGTTGAAAGCTGACACACAAGCTATGAGCTCAGAGCTTTGGTTTTTAACATACATATTGGAAAACCTGAAGACGACACCTCCCTCCCCCCATTCTCAGGGTTCAGTACATCCTATACATGGCATCCCTACTGATTTTACTGGTGGTCTTGCAAGGAAAGGATTCTGAGAACAAAATAATAATGATGATTAGGAGAGGGCACCTTTTCTTCATTTCCCCCAAACATGCTTATGGCATAGGAAGGAAATACTATTTTGCCATTTTGAGTTTGTCTCTGTGTAGTATATAAACAATAAATGCAGGGCAAATAAAATCCTTTCTAAGATTTGAAGAGGGTAATAAGTCAAAATTTTAAAGCTGAAATGTCACAAGAGGCGGGTCAATATGGCTAGAAAGGCAGAGACCCAAGAGAATGCTGAGGATACAGTGGGTCAGTGATCTGCAGACTTACAATTCTCCACATAGGGCTTTAAAAAATTGTGTGTTAATACCATCTGTACTGTCTCTTGGCTCTGTATGTATTAGGCAGGCACTTGAATGTGGTAGAGGTTTTCCTGCTTATCAAGATATTGATTCGTAAATTGAAAATTCTCTTTGTGCACCTTAACACAACTCTCTTTAAAAGCTCATGAAGCATCACAGAACTCTGTCAAGTCAATATTTCATGTTTTATTAATTCCCTGCTTAGCCAGGTCTTTGATTGGTTAAATTTAGTGTCTGTAAACCTCCAAGTTGTGTATTTACCTGCAAAGGCTCAAAAGAACTATATCAGGTTGATGGATAAACATGTGCTTAGAGAATTCCTAATATGGAGTATACAAAATACACACGCTGAAAAAAAAGTTATTTAAACAAATAATAATGGATGGGCATAAACAAAGCACTATTGCGAAAAACCTGTACAATTACTTGCGTATGCTGTTAATTAATTATGGCCTTATATGTAAAGGATGTTCTCATCTCATAATTTTCTCTGAATATGCCTAGCTCTGCATATCTACAGCAATAGAACCATCAATTTTGTTTATTAGTTCTTAATGGAAGTTAATTGTTGATCATCACATGGCACAGTGTCAGTGGCTTCTGTGTCTTACCAAAATGACTGGTACATAGGAAGCAAACTAATTCAGAACTAAAATCAATGAGCATATAAAATCTCTCACCATGAGCTTCTAGTATGTGCTCTGATTTTAGAAGGTGATTATAGACATTCAGTCTGATTCATTCCTCATAAATCCATCACTAGGCATTTGGCGATATAAGGTAAAACATTGAGTACCTGCTCATAAATTGGACATCATCCCTTTAGTACACTGAGGGAGAGAATGACTTCCATTGGAAAAACAGTGTGATAATGAACTTAAAAGATTATTATGCATGTGCACAAGGGAACTGATGTTGCTTACAGAGCTGATTTTGAGTGGTTGTGACTGGTTTACTGGGGAACGATAACCTTTTACTTTTCTTGTTTTTATAGAATCTATAATATACATATCAAATGTATAAATAATACTAATGCATTTATTAATGTTGGTGCAATGTGGAGGCTAGAAAAGAAAGTATGCAAAGATATGTAAAATCAAACTTATTGCATAAGTATTACATAATATCACTGCAGAACAATGATTTAAGCACAAAGATTTTCAAATTTCACTGTCAACGTAACATCACTCATAGTGTTTCACCTAGAAATTCTTATAGTGGAAACAAATACATAAGTAGATGTGTTCAGCCCAATAAATTGTGCTTGAAATGAGGTATATGTTTTAGAAAGCCACCCTCTGCCTATTTAAAGATTTAAAACAGTGAATACTAATTTCCCTGGGTAAACTGGTCTAGAGACAAACTATACTGTACAGTTAAGAATGCAGGTATCTTCCTCTGTGCATTCACATAGGAATTCATCTAACTTCAACTTTCAGTCACTGCAGTTCCTTGAGCCTTTGTCTGATGTCTGATTAGAAAACCTTGTAATATCTCCTGTAGGTATAGATCAAGATATTTCTTTTCCTTCTCTTAAATTAGCTCCTGAAGTATCACTCAATACTTTTCTAGCAAAATTTTTAATAATACTCCCATTAAAAAAAAAAAAAAAAGAAAAGCAAGGATTTTTGTACTCCTGATCACTTCAGTTATTCTATCTGTAGAGCCATCTGTAAGTTATCTTAACTAATTAAAGCCAAAGAATTTAAAACCTTAACTTACATTAATTTGCTTTTGGTGCTTACTTTAAATTCCGTTAAAGTTCTACTGCACATTCAGATTCTCCATTCAGACACATTCTGAATGTGCTTATGTGCACAAATGAAATCTGTGATTTTCCCCACAACAATGTAATGCTGCTGGGTGAAAAATGCCTTTCTAACACAAACTGCTATCTTTCAGAGCAATTGAAAAATCATTTTTAGGATAGGATTGATACTAATTATGATTGATCGTGATTCACTTTACATTTGCTAAACTTGCTGTTAAATTAAAACAAAAATATGGAAGTGCAGTTGGTATAAGTGTAGCTATTGGTATGTAGATATTTTGAAAATCAAAGGAAAACAAAATTATTTTCAACAGAAATATTCCCTTTCTGCCCTGCCTTGCATTTGTTAGACATTCAGGACTTCCACCAGTTTTAAATGGGAGTTCCGGGTGTGTCAGCTCTGTCAGGTTGGGTCTTCATAGGGAAATGTGACACACAGAAAGGAACTGAAAAGAGAATTCACCTTGGAAAATTGAACTGGGTCATACAATTTGCCACTGTGTTCAATATATTTCAAAGGTATCCCATAATGGTTAGTAGTTCTTTACAAAGGTCACCATAAAATCATATCCTGTATTACTACATATAAGAAAGTCTTCCTTGTCTGCCAGCTGTTCAACTGAACTTTGTTAATGAAGGCAAAGTTTTCTAGGGTTATCACTCTGACCCTTAAACTGTATTATCTAGAAAACCATAAACCTTGTAAAAAAAAGATACAAAAAGGTTTATAAAACATTCTCTTAGCAGATCCTGTCTCCAGCCTCACCTTTTCATCTGAAGTTGGTTTTAAGCTCTTGCCACCATGCCTGCTGATTACAACGGGACGTGGGAAATGGAAACTAATGAAAACTTTGAAGGCTACATGGTTGCTTTAGGTAAATGAAAAAATATTAACTATACAGAGGTAAAGAGAAAATGTTTCAATGATAAGTAAAATCTTTCTGAAAATTAAAGAGACTATTTTTGTAATGTGTGTTGTGGCATAAGGGTGTTTGCTAATCACATTAAAAATCAAATAATTGTAATGTACTTATAATTACAATGATCTAAGGATATAAGGAAGGGAAGACTTGTAGCCAAAGATGTTAGTATTTATTTAGATAAATGAAAAAACAGATACTGCTGGGAGGGAGGGGGTGCAAAACCCAGCCTTTCGGATACAGCTCTTTTTTATTACTAGTGTGTACTTACTGTAACAGTCAAGTTGCAATCTGGTTGGCTCTATTAAAGAGTGTTTAGTACTTAACTAGGGGTTTGAACTGGTAGAAATTATATGAACCAGTTCCATGATAAAGGCAGTAAAAGCCCTCAAAAGCATTTAAAGATAAATGGGCAGACATTTCTGACAATTTCTGTGAGACTATCCTTACACAGCAAGGAGACTTAGGTCACAGGGTTTCTTAAACTTACGTTTACATGGTTAACTAAGCTTAATTTCACTTGGCTACTACCATCATTGATGACAACAAGGTATATGTACATGCAAAAAGAGATGCTTTGCTCTTTAGGCAACTTTCATTTACTACTTTGTTAGCCTCTCTGTCATTAGAAGCCTGATAGTTACAGTTTGTGTATACATTGTACAGGATATTAAGCATACTCTTTGTAGATGCTAAAATACCAAAACACTGTTAACTGAATGCAAGCAATATCCTTGTTGGTTCATATAAAGATCAAGTTTATGACGTTTGTAGATTGATTTCTCCTCACACTGACAGACTCAATTTCTGTAATGACTGTGAGATAATTTTATGAGAGAAATGTCTTCTTTTGCTGCAACTATTACTTTCAATATAAAATGCCTTTCAAACTTTTTTGTTCTTGTAAAGGCATAAACTTTTTGCTCCAGGTCATTATGATTATGCAACTAGTGCGCAGGAAATCCGTCCTCTACTCAGGTTAGCAGAGATGTAGATCTTAAATTTGCTGAAAAGAAGAAATAATAGAAGACATCAACATTTCTCAAGAATTTCTTCAGCACACTCTGGATTGACATTGAAAGAACAGTTATCAACTTTCTACCACCGCAGTAATATAGCCACATTCCAAAAAAACGCAAAAAAATACAGGAGTTAGATTTATGCACGCATGAGAAGTGTAATTTTAGAATCAGGAATCTTCTCCCAGCTCTACATCACAGATGAGGGGCATAAAGGACCATTGTTTCCTCAGCACACATGTTGTCTATAAAACTTATACAAGAAAAGTAGTCATTAGAGTTCGCTAATTTAACCTAGATTGAAGATGTCTGTCTGGCTTTGAATCATAAATTACCGTGTGGCAAAAATCAATCCTATATTTTATTTTTACACTTACAATTGATAGCCCTCAGGATCCCAACTGGGTCTATGTACTTCTCATTCCCAGGTGTCTCATTGTTTTCTATCCAGTGGTCATTGATTCCTATCTTTTTTTCAGCATTTGCTCTTCTTATTTGTCTGCCTTTCTACAGTAGCCGACACAACTGTAAGAGTGATGCTGATAAACAGCAGCTTTTTCAGGCCACAGTAACTTGCACTTTTCATCAGAAGTTGAGATCAGACTTGTGGTTTATTGCTCTTTGTTCAAAAGGTGTTGAGTCAAGTTAATGGAGATTTAAAGAACTTGTTTGCTCAGATTCCAAAATATCTACTTGTAAAAATGTAGATTATAAAAATAATTTAGTGGTTCAAAGTCAATGAGTACACTGTATAGCCATCTGCCACAAGCTAAGAAAATTTATTTCTTAGGAAGAAGAGTCTACCACATGGTAATGTGGTAATCAGGTAATTAAATCTATCCTTTTTCAAGTAATTCTCAATGTCTACACTAGTGACTGACTTAGGGATAAGTACCAGAAAATCCATAAAACATTTGATGCTTTAACTGATTTTCTACTAGTTTTACTCTCATCAAAGAATCTTAACCCTAATTTATTTATCTGTTAAGATTGAAAGAGAAGAAATACACATAAACACATAAAAGTAAACACTCATCATTATTCAAGAACAATTGAAAATAGTTATAATTTTCTTAAACCTTCAGTTCTTTTAAGAGAGAAAGGCAAGTTTCACTATTCATAGTTTTTATCCTTTGCATTTACGGAGAAAAGCTCAGTAACTTTTGTCTGTAAATACTATACACATGTACCTGTGAGGTACAAAAAAAATCATTTCTAAAATTAAGAACAGTTAAGCCAATATAATGAATTTCAGGAGAAAGATACACACTAACCAAAGTAATTTGAGTGCTCAGGTTTGACAGTTATGCATAAAGAGTAATTGCGACTTTATATGCAACTGAAATGTGATTTCAGCATTAAATATGTCAACTGCAAGTAAGCTATGGGGCCTGCTGGTCTGGATGATATTTAATTCAATTCCTAGATGTCACAAATTGACTATTCCAGGCTGTTTTCGTCTACCTCAGGCTTCTCTTACTGCCTGCCTCAGCTTCTGGTGTTACCTGCAACTCTTGCTCCTTGCTCAATTCTCTCTACTTTGGCTCTGCTTCAGTCCTATCTCAGCCCTTTGCTCCAAGACCTGACCCACTTTTGTGGGGTGTTACTCTAACAGCCAGGCAGGATGGTCATCCTGCTCTAGTTCTGACTTGCTTTGTAGTGATAAATTTCATTGTATTTGATAATTTTCTTTTGATAATTATCTTCATAAAGATCTCACTATGTTTTAGGTTTATTCCTTCCATATTTTTAGGATGCAAATTAAACACTTGCGGTGTGCATATTTTCTTTCCAAAGGATTTGTAATTGTGGTGATAAGTTTTTATTTGGTTGTAGTGGCCATCTCTTTATTGTTCCTTTCTTCTTTTCCAGGGTATCATCGTAAGAGATTCTTGTATTGTTTATTTCAGTTGAGCTATAACATTTCACTTGTGTTTGTCTTAAAATCCAGGAAAAAATGTCAGGGAAAAGGATGGCAGCTGCTAATAACATGGATTTCTTTGAATTTTAATTTACCCACTGTTGAATTTAAACTGTGATTTTCACTCAAATTCAATAACAATTTAGTGTCTAACTGTCATAATACAAGTATTCATTATATCAGCTTTGAACTAAACTTTAATTCTTATCATCCTTATATTCTGATCCTTTTATAACAAGTAATCCGTTTTCCAATTTTATAGTTCTTTTTGTACCATAAATGCTAGCATGAACTGGTCTACAGCAGCTACTCTTTGCATCTCAGTGGCACCCTTCGAATCACTTCAGTCAGTGGATGAGTTATGACTTTGTTATTACTAAAAGAAGTGGATTTTTGATCCCTTTCTGATCTTATATATCCCAGTGGAAAATGGGAGAAATATGAATGGATTCGGCCTACAGTGGGGTCTGGACTACAGACATCCAATACTGGGAAACCTGCTTTAAAAAAGATAGTAAGAGTTCATGAGAACAAAAGAATTTGACCCACTCAATAGCCCGAAACAAAGCAAGAGAAAGAATCTGTTAGAATAAGGAATGCAATATAGACATATTTTTCCTGGGAAGTACTTCAATTCATTGCCTGCCCTGGGCAGACTGTACTAGAGAGGTGCTTACTGAACTTTCTGATTAAATTTTCAAACTACTTTCCCAATAAGAATGCCAGCAACAGGTTGGGATGAAGGACCTATTTGCACCAGTTTTCTAGATCTGGCCCTTCATAAGTACATCATAGTTTTTTGTTTATACATGCATATATATACTATAAGTCATACTAATTAAAAACTGCCAATGAATTAGCCAAAAAAAAACACCAAAAAGATGCCTATGGCTATAGGTGATTCCCTGAATGGAAAGAAATTACATGGAAAGGGTGAAAAGGTATTCTTCTGCTCTGTTTCTCACAGTTTTACATGTGGTTGATATTCTAAGTATTAAAGTGCTCAGGTTCAAAGCACACTGAGGTTTTGGTTTTTTTTAAATTCATCCATCCTTATAATTAATACAAACACAACTCTATACTTTAATTAAAGAATAGTTTTGCCCTTTAAGACAGAAACTTTGATTTTGTCATAAACATGTTACAAAGTATTTTAATCTACTATAATAGAACAATACATCATTTTTATTGCTTGTATTGTTCAAAATGCAGTTATGAAAACCATGCTTTAATAAAACCTCCCCTGATTTTTCTCCAGGAGCTACAAGACTCTTATATTAGCCAGAAATAGCATTTATTTAGAAGTCTAGACATTTTTTTCCTCAGAGAAAACTAAATTTTATGTTACCTGTCTATAAATCAGACCCAGAGATACCTTTAATCCACCACAGCAGATAAATATACCCAAGAAGTCTTGAATATAAATACTGAACAAGAAGATTATTCCCCATGTTAAAAAGTCACTTTTTTTTTCAAGCCAATCCTCCTACTCAACTCGATTAGTACTTCACAAGTAGTATAATGTATCTACCAAAAGAAAAAGGGCTTCATTAGTATGTGGCATTGCTGAGCTGACAATGATTAACTTGCAAGCAAAACCACTAAAGGATGGCTAACAAACCAAAACCATTTTTCAATCTCTTGCAGAAGCATGTGAGATTATTTCATTTGCATATAGGAACATAATAAGATTCACTGCCAGCTGGTCAGAAATATTTATTGCGATGGTAATGCAGCTGGTGTTAGGTGGATTGTCTGGGGCAAATTGTCATGATGGTAATATATATTCTCCTTTTGGTAACTTTCAATGCATTCAGTTGCAAGCAGTTGTTTATATTATAATGTTAGTCTTCATCATGAACAAAATAAGGATGTTAAGGAGATCAGTACTGCATAAAATGTTGACAGAATATTAAACAGGAACTCTCAAATGCTGTATTTTGACACTTTTTTTGACTTTTGACTTTGAATTTGTCTCCCCTTAACATCTAAACTACAATTTATTTCTGTGCCTGCTGTCTCACAATAATGGATAAGTCACACTTTTATTTGATTGTTTCTTTTTTATTCATTAGTATAATTTTCATTATTTTTAAATTAATTAATTAACATTTTGTATAATCCCACAGACTATAGGTTCATCATAAAAGTAACATGCCAAAATCCCCTTGATTACATACTCATTCTAACATGCTTATTTTCTGAAAAGGAATTTTGTTCTGAGTTCCTTCTTGGAACTTGGGTTGGAACTTGTTGGGTGGGCAACATTTGTAACCCTGCAGGGCACAAACCAGTACCCTCATATGCCTACATGATTCACACTGCATGCTTAGGAAAGGGAATGGCTTCCAAGCATAAGATGACAATAGCACTCCTGACATCCCACAGTTTCACGTGTGAATGAGGGCAAAAAGGCAATGCCAGTCTTAATAGCCCCTGTTGTTTCACATTCTTCAAAAAAAATGGAGATTCGGGTGATTTAACATGCCAGTACCTATTCACTACTGGTTGTATGTTGTAGCTCTGCTCATAACATTCCCACAGATATCCCGTTAATAAATAAATTTATAATCTGTGGAAGATCCTCAAATGGAAAGTCTACTTGGAAAAACAATTTATTTTTCTTTGAAATGATCTTTTTCTCTGCAAAATGTTGCAGGTAAAACTGTCATTTAAGGAAATACATCCCACATAAAATGTTATTTTTATGATGTGTAAATAGAACTGCTGTGTGTTTTTATTTTTGGTAAAAAATATTGGAACTTTCATTGTGAAACTCTCTTTTCTGTTTTTTCACAGGTATTGATTTTGCAACTCGTAAGATTGCAAAACACTTGAAACAAACAAAGGAGATTATTCAAGATGGAGATAATTTTAAAACAAAAACACTCAGTACTTTCAGAAACTATGAACTGGATTACACTGTGGGAGTGGAGTTTGAAGAACATACCAAAGGACTAGATAACCGAGTGGTAAAGGTAAAAATTTGATACCTGGTATATGTTTACACTACAGTTAGCACCAGGACTGAGCAGTTCCAAAAATCAGCTGAATACATGAGAAAGAGCCCCAGTATTTTACAGACATCAGAGGATTTTATAGAGCAGAAATAATTTGCATCTTGAGACTGTTTTCTTTCCTGCTACAAGCATTTATTATAAATGCAAATCAGAATAGTTACTCAGATACGTGAAGACAATCATTAATTACATGGTTTTCTAGTAGGGGATTTCTCCAGCTTTTCTATGATACACCTTTTTGTATTTAGAAAGCAGCAAAAGAACTGTATTTTTACCTATGTATCTTCCTTAATGAACCTGTAAATTCATCCCTTTGAATTTAAGACTTTCTCTGTGTTGATACAAATTTTCAGTTCTGAACGGCTAGGTTCACATTGTATTTTTAATCTGAGCCTGCTCAGCCTCAACTGGACAATGTAACAGTTGGACACTGTTAAAAATAAACCTGCACTCCCTTAAGGGAGTTTTGGGAAGGGACGAGAAAAAAATGCGAGCCAAAGCTACCACTGATAACGGTTGGCAGGCCTACTGGCAGTGGTAGGCAGGCAAGGAGACCCAGCACTGCATGCTTTACTATCTTTAGGATTATAGGAGTAACCTGAGCTCAAATTCCCCTAGGAATCTATGGGCATGTGTTCAGACACCTTTCAGTGAGATACGTGGACAAGGAACGTTTGGATAAGGGACCATATTTTGTGTCAGCCCGTGCCCTACCTCCTACGACAGAGTCAACCAATAAGTCTGTTCCTGCGAGCCATTCAAACAAGACTGTATCAGGGAAGTTAGTGAGGAAATCAATACAGACGAGCACTAAATTCACTTACTTAATTCAGCTTCATGTTTCTGTATCAATACTGGTTCTGTTCTACTCTCTTCTCACCCCTAAAATACGTAAGCAAGATTTTCAAATGTAGAAAGGGCAGTATATCTTAAATTTCCGTTGACTGTCCCCTTCAGAGTCTTGCTTAGGTGGCATCACCTGCCTCTCTCTGTCATCATTCACTGAATCTACCCATATCAACTCTTCTGCCAATTACCACAGGTTTATTCTTCCACTCAGCTCTCAGGTTTCTTGCTCTTCTCCAAATGTACACTGTCTTTTCCACCAGTATCTGCCCAATAAACAAGGTTTCAGAACTTTTTGCCAAACTCTGAGAAGCTGAGATCAAAGCTCACTGTCAGTAAGACCTGTTTTGTTTTGGCAATTGCCACAGGAAATTGGCAGCATAAAGAACATGTTTAGATTTGAAATCATATCACCCTTCACTGGAATTGCACAAATTTGACAGAAGACGTTGTTTATTCACTATGGATCACTTTTCATTCTCAGACTAACTTTGTGCAGTGTAATTGCTATGACTTCTTCCAAATTATTTCTCACTCAGAGCACTGCAAGGCATCAAATAATAAAATCCATTTTATTCCAGTATCCTGAATATCCCTATCTCTAAATTTTCTTCTTAACACTTTCTCCAGTGAGCACTGGGTGAGACATATTCCCGTGACAGAGTTTATGCTTTAAAACATTGCTCCCACATCTCTTTAGATCAGTTGAAGTCATTACTAAGGATCTAAGGACTCATTAGTTACATCACTCCTTAAACCCATAGACTAATGCTCCTCTTGTGCTCTTCACCACTGTCAAAGCCATGGTCTGTCTGTGTAAAACCATTTCACTTGCAGACTCTCCTCTTCCTTATCAATTATTTGGAAGGAAGGAAATACAGCTCATACAATTACAACACTACCTGGTTTAATCATTTTTGCCTAATATTCTTTTCTAAACAAATTATATTATTTGTTTCTAACAAGAGGAGAAGCAAAAAGCAAGCATGTCGTGCCATTATTCTCAGGACTGCTCTAAAAGAATTTTCTGGTCATTTTATTAACAAAACAATGCCTCAAATACATTGAAGTTAGATTAAGGTAATAAAACTGCTAGGGAACATTTAAATGTAAAGAGGGCATGGATAATTTAAAGAGCATGTAGCTTAAAAATTCCGTAAATAAGAAAGAAGTTAACTGAAATGGAATGAGTTTTGTCTCGTTATTAATAGAAAGCTCCCTCATAAGAGAAATAAATCATCCAGTGCTGAACTAGAAAAAGAATTAAGCTCCCAATACTCTTGGAGCTCTTTAATAACTGAACTTCCACTGACTGTAACTGGTCTCTGATGAGGATTTGCCTATAATACATGGTTAAATGTCTCCCTAAAGTACAATGGTTCAAATCTAGACCAATTCAAACAAAGTTGCTTTGAATTTACTCTAGTATCTGAGTAGAGAATTTAGCCTGTAAAGAGAACCTTTCCTGACAGAAATGGTCATCCTGCTGCTGGACAAGAATCAGCATACCCAATACCCTATTTATTAGTGATGGACTCTGAATCACGCCAAATCATGAAATGCCTGAGGATGGAAGAGACCTCTTGAGATCACCTAGTCCAACCCTCCTGCTCAAGCAGGGTCAGCTAGAGCACCTTGTCCAACTTACAACCTTAAAGGTCTTTTGTGAAAGTGCATGAAAGACGCTATAAAATAAATAAATTTATTGTATGAGATGATATTAACATACACTTCATCTTCTCATTTTATGCAGCGCTAGAAGCATGTTAGCACAGCACAAGTTGGTATAAGCCCCCAGGTCTTCATTCATGAAACCTCATAGCCTTTTTATTGATGGCTTTAAACAGTAAGAAAAGATAAATACAGTTTGCATACATTGCACAAGTATCTGTTAATTCACTCGGCAATTCACTAGTTAGTATGAACACTTCATATTCGTGTATGAGAAGAAATTCGTGGAAATGACAACAAAGCACTGTAAAAACTTCACATCAAAACACTGTTGTCATCTTGAATCCATTCATGTTTTGGTTGAATGATTGATTTGGGTTTTTTTAAGAGGAAGATGGGGAATGGTAGGAAGCAACTGTAATTGTGTCTTCTCATTGTTTGAGCTTATTTTCATGTATTCATAAATTTCTCATTAACATATCTGAGTTAATTATCTGATTCATGTAGACACTAGTGACCTGGGATGGTGACAAACTGGTATGTGTTCAGAAAGGTGAAAAGAAAAACAGGGGCTGGAAGCACTGGATTGAAGGAGACCTACTGCATCTGGTAAGGGCTGCTATACAGATACATCACACATAACTGATACTGCAACAAGATACCATTTTCCATTTCAAAGGGTTTGTTACTTGTTCTAGTTAGAATGGTCTTTATTTAGACAGGTCTGATCTCCGAACTCTAAGGAAATCCCCGCCTCTGCTACAACTCGGGAATGCTCAATTTCTTTCCACCTGCTCTCAATTAAGTCATAAACCTGAAGTGTCTTTTTGCTCTAGTCCACTGCCCTCCAGCTATTAACCCTTCCTGTTACATTGCACCTCTAACATAATCTTGTTCTTATACAATCACTAGTAGAAAAAAAAAAAAAAGAAAAAAATATTGGCCAGATTGCAAGAAAAGTATTAAATTTTGTTCTCAAAGAAGCACTATGAATTTTTAGCATATTATGCTGTAATAGAGATCACAAACCTCTGGACAGTCAAGAGGATCCTGCACACAACCTACACTGCAATTACTTTATGCTAGTACAGTAAAAGGGCAAAACATTCATACATCTGAGTTAGTAAGATGGAGCACTAAGATAAATGAGGTGAGTCCAAGAGAGGCCAGAAGAGCTTGTGCAGGAAACAAGCGGTCAGTGAAGTCCAGAAAAATTTCAAAATAATAGATACATAGTGCTAATGATTCCAGAGTTTCTTGGGAGACCAATCAAGAAATGGACATGATAATGTTAGATGATGCAACAGGTGGGTGCAGAAAGGTTATGGAGGAGAGCTCGTTGTTTCTATCTCATGATTTGCATCTAGATATCTACTCCTTCACAAGTTTACCCTTCAGACAGTTGGCATGGCCAACCACATTGCCTCAAGTCTGTATGCTTGAAAGGTCAAAGCAATGAATTAAAAAACACTACCTGCCACCTAACTAAAAGCCAACTATCAGGCACACTTTTTCAACTCTACCTTAACATATATTAAAAAACAGACCTAACAAAGGTTCTACATGCTAGCACCAGGATTCAGGCTAAGAGTGCTCGAAAAAGAGAGATCAAGTAGGTTCTTACAACAGTCTATAGAAAGTCTGCTGTGGGTTTGGCCAAGTGCTGGCCAAAAAGCCAGCCTCAGTACACCTCAAAGCCTTATTTGGCACAGAAATGCTGGCTAATCAGCAGACTAACCAAACTGCCTGCCTTACAATGTGCAGGTGTGCCAAGCTTTAAGAGGTCAGCTGCAACACTGGGCAAAAATGGTGTATTATTCTGGCCCCTGAAAAATGGCTGGGCACGTCTCTGAAGCAAATGTCCTCATCTTTTTAAAGCATCCACCTTTTTTTTTTATTTCCTTGTTTCATTACTTCTCATGAATTATGAGGTGACACATGAATTATAAACTATTAGAGTATACTGTTTTAATAACAGAGCATGAAAAAGCCTTGCATTAAAGAGCAATTTTTATGCATTTTTCATATTTATTTTTCTTAGAGCTCAATTCAATTGTCAAAATCTAATTACTGCAACACGTAGTGTGTGCCTGCTGATCGGTTACATATAATACACTATTCTTTCTGTTCTTTTTCATGAGCTTATCTTTTTAATGCAGTGGCTCAGTTGTAGTAATTTCTGGTGGGATCTGCTGTGTATGCAAAATACAATTTGTACCTCTGCATACTTACTAATTGTTTTAATACTGCAGGAACTGACGTGTGAAGACCAGGTGTGCCATCAGATATTTAAGAAGAAAAACTAAAATCCACCAGAAAGCCACCCAGATCTTCATCACAATACTATGCTGTTATGTTTTGTCTAAAAAGAAGAACCAAGCCAGAGTTGCAATAATCCTTTGACACTGCTATGTGAATGTATTTTGTGCATGTTCATGGAAACAAACATGTTTTATAGAAATAGAAGCAGTTACAAACGTCATAAATTCTTTTGCCTTTCAGTCTGGAGTTAAATAAAAGTAATTACCTTTCAAATAATGCTTTCCTACATCCTTGTAATAATCTCCAGAGGAATGTCCTTTAGCAACAAGGCTGAAAATTAACAGTCACAATTATCTCAACCACAGTATATCTCTCCACAGTGCTGTAATATCATAATATATTTGGATGACTGAGTAAAATTGGACATTCATTGGACTGTTCCTATTTAATTTAGTCCCGGATCACTAAGTCCACACTTTCAGGCAACAGAATGGCTCACTGAACACGATACATGGTCCTTCACATCAAGCTTATTCATCTGAATTTGGCCCAGATCTATAGCTGCTCGTAGTTATCACCTGATAAATGTCTCACGGCCAACATGAAATGCTGTAGCTCCTTAATACAGTCCTAATGTGGATCACTGAAAATGCTGCTAACCTCCAGTTAGAACTGGCATCCTACTAACAATCCCAGTGGAGAAGTCTGCTGTTTGAAGCAAACTCTACATTCAAGAGTTGCTCCAAGAGGTGAAAACTAAGGCCTACTTATGGCTATAAGAGGAAAACTGCAAGGTGTACACAGACTGCATGTACCCTGTGCATAAAGAGTACCCAGTATGCTGCAATCTTCACCTTGTACCTACCTTCCAGACACTTTAAAAAGAAAAGTCATTTCCATGCAACTCTTCTCAGTTTTATTTAGGCTTTTTCAAAAGAATTCATGTTCTTTGCTAAAGGCAATTTTAAGTTAACCACGGATGGTGAGCACTCTTCAGTAGATGGAAACTGAAATTATTCAAGAAAATGTGTGCACACATTCCACAGAACTGAAGAAGGGCTTGTACGCCCAAAAGCTCATCTGTTTTTTCCCAACTATATGAATTATTCTAATAAAATATACTGTCTTTCCTACAGCCTTGCCTTGCAGGTACATAAACTTTCACATAAACTTTACCACCATTTCAGTTCCCTCTTGTCCATAGGCCCTCATCTTCTGTTTAGGATGGGAGAAGTGGAAAATCACTAAACAGATCGGTGGTAGGGAATTAGAGAAAGATGTAGAAAAAAACTTTGCAGAAATGGAGGAACATATGCTGTTTCCCCAGCCCCACCTGCTGCTTAACCTACTCACTGTCAATAACTCAGGATAGGAAAGGGGTGAGACAGTCTCCCAGCTGAAAACAAGGTTACATCTGCAAAACCCCAAATCTGATTAATGTCACTACTATTTACATGGCCATAGGCATACCAGTGAGTATGTAGGGATATTTTTATGGATTGGACTTTGTTTCTCCTGATAAATTTGACCTGGTATCAAACTTCCCATGTACTTCAATTGAGCAATGCTGTAATGTTAGTTCACATTGAGGAAACTGCATTTGAAGTTGGTAAACTCCTATTCATCCCTGACCAGGACTTTCCAGTAGAGATAAATTTAATTCCTATTTCTAAGTCTCTGCTAGTTACTAGGCTAATTACCAAAGTTCATTAATCTTCCAAAATTATATCATAACAAAGTAATCACTAGGAAGCAAAATGTGTATGTTTTAATCAGTAAGCCTGCACAATGCAGGTTTTCATAACTTCACACCAAATAACAAAACAAAGGAAAAGCCTTCATATATCACAAATAACCATCATTAATTCACAAATTAGAGTTTGAAGATGGAAAGCAAGCATTCTTCAACTGATTTCTTATTACGCTTACTAGTTTTATCTAATGGGTATAGTTGGGCAGTAAAGGAAGTAGGCAACTGGGCACTTGAGTAGACTTTGATTAGGAGAAAACTGCATCTGAGTCTATATTTTTGCCAATCTTGGAAATGAAAATTTCAGACTTTTTAACAGGGAATGAGAAAACATGCAAGGTTGTTTACTCTCCAAAAAAACATTTCCTTCCTGCACATACTGATATGCAAGAACTGGCAGCATCCTTTACAACTATATGCACAGAACTGGAGACAGAGGAAATATTAATTATGTTGCATTATAATTAATTCCAAAGATATACTTGTTTGTATCATATTTGTGATGTTAGGTTGGTCTCTAAGCTGTACAAAGTCCCTTATCACCTTGTCAGCAGATTAAACACTTGCACAGGAGGAACAGACCTCGCTGTAAATCAGAGAATGTTCATTCACATTTTTCCAGCCCTCTGGCATGCAATGCTGTCTCAGCTGTTTTGAAGGATTACCATTTGCATTGATTCTTTTCCTCATAGAGAATATTACTCAAATACAACTAACAGAAAGGGAATTTACCTGCAACATTCTGATCAAAAAAACAGAAAAGCCTGTACTATAACTAAAACACTTCCTACTGAGTGCAGTACTGGGCAAAGAGTCAGAACTGTCACTAGAATTTTCAAATGACAATGACAAAGGTGCATGTAGGAAATGCTTACAGTGGGATTTCTAAAAATCCTCTGCATTGAGCCAATTTTTCTCCCTAGAAGTCAACTAGCATTTTCTTAGCAAGTGTTAGAAGAAGAAAGCAACACTTCAAGCAAACACTGTATAATAACACTGTAAATGCTTCTACCGATAATGTTGTATGGCTAGTTCCTAAGATCCTCTCTTTTTGTTGAGCTCTGAAGGGTCACCTAGGTACTATGTGCACAGAATGGCTTTCAAATTTTCCATGAATATCCTACGCGCTTTGCTGATTTGCTGCTTGTTAAAGATGTCTGCTCCGTTGCCATCTGGCAAAAAGTCTGAGGTTTGAAATCAACATTTACCTCATGATCTGATGGAGACAAATGAAATTTCACCAAAAGAAGCTGCTTAATTACATGTATTTGTATTCTTTTTAAGCTAGGGTACATATTTTTCCTTAGTGGGGAGAGATTAATAGAAAGAATATCTTCTGAAGGTTTTTTCCCCCACTAGAACACATTCTTTTCAGGTTTAATTTGTGACTGATTTGAAGGGCAGAGGTTGCAGATATTTTAATTTCAGCTTGCTTATTACACTTGTTATGCAGATGGTGAAGATTAGAAGAAATCATTTCGTGAAAATGAGATTTAAAACAAAATTAACCAGACAAGCTTTTCAATAGCAGCAAAAAATTGTCAGTTATTCTCTAAATATCACACTTGCTTTAATTATAGCTCACACTGTGGTGTTTCAGTCATCATTAAATAGAAATGGGAATGCAGTATATGACAGTACATATTCCAGAGCTCTTAGAAGGGGAGGAATCCATGGAAAGATTAGGAGCTTTGCGTTATGTGACAGCAAACAGAGACTCCACTTGGCATAAGAACACAAACAAGAAACACTGCTGCTAAAGGAATGAGGGCACACTGTCATCCATACCCAAAGGCAGGAAAAGAAAGACAGGACGAAGTAAAAGACTTGAATTTCAGCCTGGAAACTTCACGTGGACATTAGACAACACCTCTGCACTCAAAAGATAATGAAGGACCGCTGGCAGATGAGCTTGTGGAGTATCTATGGTCCAACCATAGTATGCACTTTCTTCCATCAGCAAATCAAGCTGAGCCTTTCATTGTATCTGTAGTAATAGCTGACAAAAAGACTGTCAGGAAGATCTCAAACATATTATATTCTTACTGGTTTTATGAAAAAAATGGCCAAATAGAGTATCTGCAGTAAGTGAAAGGCTGCAGCATAAACTCATGTTTACCAAGACCCAGAAACAGGCCTTAAGAAACATCGGAAATTCTCTTTACCTGTTTTCATGTTGCTATACTTTGGATTCCTGCTAGTTTGGGGTTAGGTAACAGTCTGTCACAGAAAGGCTTTCTGAAAATCTGATAAACCCTTCACAAAGACTTTTCCTGTATATTTAGTTGTGACTACAGAATTAAACATTGTCATGAAAGTTAAATAGGATATCTTCCTGTGAAAGCTGCCCAAGGGCATTCCTTTGAACTGCTTTTAATATGTAGTGCCCTTTGCTGCCTTTTGCCACTGCACCCAAAGCCAAGTATTTTCTTTTAGTTTCTTAATTGTTTTTTTGTCACCTCTATTTGATTCGCTTTTGAATTTATACATATGCACCTTTACACACACACACATGCATTTACACTGGGGGGCAGAGGGGTCCCTTAACCTCAGTTGTTAAGAAAATGAGGCATAGGTGTCCAGAGTATTTGTTTGCCCACACCCTCACAGCTTTTGAACCAGTTGCCAAGTGTACATTGGCCAACCAAATCTGACAAAGGATAAAGACACTCTAAGCTATAACAGTTCTACAATTGTATATGAAAATTAATGGCAAGATAGAATGCTTTCAGTAAAAGACAGGCTACAGGGTGAACTCATGTTTATCAAGTCCCAGAAAATCATTTGGGATAAAAACACGATAAATGCCTGTAACCATGGAAAACCTTCGGCTGGAGTTCGTATCTTGAAACCAATTAATTCAACCATGAGACAAAATCCATAGCAAACCAAGCTTCACCAGTTCTGCTGCTCACAGTAGTACTTGTTTTACTGACTATTTTATAATATTTAATATTTTTGCTACTTACTCGATTCTCTGATGTCTCTTTTTCTGGCTATCTATCTCTAGTATCTGATGAATTGTTTTTTCAAAATTTGCTCAACTCTTCCTACACATGTGTAGGGAAAAAGAACTTTAATAACTGAAGAATAAGTATATGTTTTTCCTGGAGGTGCTCTAAAGCCAAAGGTTGCTTAAATTTTCTGGTGGCCAGACTAAAGCAGTGTTCTTCCAACATGCTATCCATGCAGTAGTCCTAAAACCCAACTGAATACTTTAGTATGTCTTTTCAACACATTGATTCATTGATTGAAAAATATCATACTCCATGGTCATACATTCTAACTTGATCAGAGAAAGGATATTGAGCCTTTGTCACAAAAGTCTTAGTAAAATCAGTTGGCATGACAAGTGACCCAACAGTATATTCTGAAAATATATAATTTTATCTTTTATTTACACCCTTTTAATTAAATGTCAACTTTTGAAAGAATTATAAGGGACCCTAAATGTAGATTGGACCTGGTTTTGCAAGCAGTTCTACTTAAGCAGGGAGCACTTCTGTGGAGTCATTTCAGCCAGATCCTGAGTCAGATCATGCACATCTACTGATAACACGGACTGTAGACTCTGAAGCTGCAGAATTTTATGCATTGAAAGTATCAGTGTCAGAAAAATGTGTATTACTACTCACTGTTATTCATACCTGCTTCAGAGATTCAATAACAAAAGAATGTAATAAACTTCCCAAATGTATAGGAACAAGGTTTTTAAGATAAACATTTTTCATTTCACATAGATGTTCAAAACATTCAACTAAAAACAAGAGCATGTGACATATGACAATTTTTTCTGTTATCTCAAAAAAAAAGTGAGGATTTACACTTATTTATGTAGGTAGATATCACATTGTATTTTTTAAAATAAGTCACCAATACCTTAATCTAAATTAGACTTTCATTTTCTAAACATTTTGGGGGAAGATAATATCAGTAAAATAGTCAGGAATAGCACCTGGAAGATGAGCTTTACTGGCTAGAGGATTAAGGCAGAGTTGAAAGGCTCCCTTTGTAAAATAACAGCCTTGGTTCTCTAAAAACACAGATTGCTGTTTGCTACTAATGGGTGCCTTGAGTAGCATTACAGCAAATTGCTTTCCTTGATGGCGTAAACTGAATACACAGAAAACACGAACACTTAGTTAAAATGTTAGCACATCAAAAGTCACTAAAGGAAAATAACTGTTTTCCAGAGAAGGGCTTTGTATGATCATAATTGAACTATTTCTGTATTAGTGAACTTGTGCCATTTAAAATGGGAAGCAGAACCATATTTTCTACTGCCATGCTGATTGCATAGTCATTCTGCAGCAGTGCAAAATGAGTGTTGACTGTGACTAAATCACAATGGCAGGAATAAATTAACAGCTGGTCATTGGGCTGCAGGATCCAGGGTGGTCCCCAACAGAAGTCTAGACAGCTCCAGCCCTTGCCCCAGGTTTGGACTTCCAGATACATCTGCTCACAGCAAGAGGGTTATCAGACTGTTTTGGTTACACCTCTTCCTACCTGACTCACCTCACTTATCTTGTGTTGTACCTGCACTATCAGATTCTACAGGGGCAATGCAGTACTGCAAGAGGGTAATATTTATCAGGAGATGATCTCATACCAGCTGACGGAACTCTCTCAATGGAACAAGTTAACTCAAAGGAATTGCAGAACATATTTTAGTATAGTAGATTAAACCTCTGTAATGCTCCATTGACACAGCATGAAGTGCAAGACATTGAAGATTCTGGACCTTGAGCTCAAGCTCGGGTTTACTTCATCACTTGTTTTTTCACAAGGATAAATCTCTATATTCTGTTGATACAGTTTATGTTTGTTTTTTGTTCCAAAGAAGAAAGTACATCCTTCCCAAAGTCATAAATAAAGAAAAAAAATCTGTTTGGTTTACTCCAGACCTCAATACAAACAAACTATAAACAAGGATGTGCATGAAAACACAACAATAACTTCTCAGATATATATTTTTATTTATAAAGTGTATGACAGAACTCTGTAGCTATACTAGTGCAAGTAATTTAAATAAAGTGAGACCTAGAACATATTAGAAATCTTCCAATGAAAAGTAGAACATAGTTCAGCACCTTGGAATAGGGTTTAAAAAAAGCCCAAATAATCTACCTCTCACTGCAAATTTGTTTCCTAATGGAATCGGACACACATTTAAATTCTTTCAAAGAATAAATCAGTAGCGCTGTATTGGATATAACAACAGTGCAACAATTTATCTAAAAATCTGGGCCTGCAATATATCTAAAATGTATGTAGTCCTTTGCCTAGATTACCAACAATAGCAACAATCAAGACTTCTAAATATATACACTCTGGGTATAATTCTGCAGTCATATATGTATACAGATTCACACACAGAACAGTCAGTTTCACCTTAAGCAGTTTACAGTGCAAATCACTTTCTCAAATATTAGATCAATGCTAGAGCATTTGGGCTGCATGTTTTAGTTATTTTCTGGATTCCACTTGGACTAAAGAACAAAATACAGAAACATTTCAATCAATTGTGCTCAGATTGTTAAAAGATTACAAGTTATTCTTCTTTCCTGACCACTCCATTAGGTTTTGGTAATGAAAACCATTACTACTCCTATCCTTTCCTGCCAGCTGCATCAGCAGTAATTAATCTCCACTGACTGAAGAGCATAAAGGTAGCCTGGTGCTTTTATTACCATTTTTTTCCCCTGCGTTATAATGATTATGTATCAAAAAAGATGCCAGAGAACATCTTTAGGTAGCAGAGGATTCAATCTGAGAATTTCGGTATCTAGTTCAATGCCAGGTCTTATTATCTGGCAGTATTAATTAGAGAGGGGGGAAAAAATATCTTGGTTTATATAGCTCTCCTTAACGTGTAAGGTTGTAACCATGTCACTGTATGGTGAAATGAGCTGCAAAGTACAGCATGCCTGTCCTATTTAATGCATGATATAGGTATGCTTTCTTGAATGCTTCATATTAATATGCTCCATGGCCCTTTATGAAGTTACTTGAAGCCACAGAAGAATTTGTAGCATCTTCCCTGAAGACAAATGTTTTAAGTTATTTTCTTTAGAAGAGAATTTATATAATGGTATTTTTAATAAAATGAGTAATACAATAAGCATATCCTTTTTCTATACTACCATCTTCATCACAGAAAATGTTCCTCAAACGCCTGGTCTACACTGCAAAGGCCTATTGCCAGAAACTTCCTTTTGTCACTGAAAGTGTAAATACGCATCTGATGTAAGCTAGTAAAGCCCAGGTTTTGTCTTGTCCACATCAAATCTACTTTCCCAAACAACAGAATTCTCTCAGCCGACATATAGTCACTAAAGATGCTGCTGACAAAATAACTGTCTCACAGTGTTATTTTATATAAGCTCCCAGCTTATATTTGCAGTCAAAGCCAGTTTCTGAGTCTCATCTCTGAGAAGCCACTCAAACAACTCCATCACTAGTTTCTATTACATTTAACATAACAATATTAATCAGTTGTCATTAAACAGTTCACACAAAAAATCAGATAGCATTTTCACTAAAGTTTATATTTAAATGATGTAAGAGTTTCAAACGGTGGATAGCACCTCTTCCAGTTACAAGCCCATCTAATGAGGCTGGGTTTTCGTCAGCAAAACAGCCACATATGCACAGGAACAGCAATGTCCTATCATACAAGGTCTGTTATAGTAAGTTTTTTGTAAAGGATAGACTAGTGCAGCCCTTTGACACACAAAAAAAATTATCACACAGGAAATAGTTCCTGTTGGTCAACTGGTTGCCAGGATCTGCTCACATGCAACTGTTCACCTGAGAATGTCTACATTGAAGTATTGGTTAACCAAAAATGAGGAAATATCCCATCTTTCATTGAAAGGGAGGCTGTTGTGATTTTCCTTAGATTAATGGCAAAAAAATGCCAGGTAGAAACCTGCACACAGTTCACCATAGAGCAGCTGACCCATGTTAATTTGTTATACTATGGTAATCTGCTTGTGTATCACAGACTACAGACCTGAAGTTTATTAGTGCAGAGACTAATGAATGAGGAATAGAAATTACAACGCTTCCCTTGATCTGTGGTTAAACAGAAGATTTCAGTCTCTCTCCAGCCTGGTCCACACAGGAATTAATTATGGATATAAACATGTTGGTACCAGGATCAGTGATAACTTTTACAAATATATGACTCCATATCATAAATTCGATACAGTTATGCCAGTATTAAAATACTTTACAGAACAGTTTATTAAAATATTAATACAGTATATTAAAATACTTTACAGTTTATTCCCCCCTGCCCTCCTGGTAAGGAAAAAGGTGCACCAGATGAAACACATTTATACAAACATTTATCCACACATGCTAAATATCTGCTAATAGGTGGTGTAAAGGACATTATCCTAACCCGTTTCTCTTTTTAAGTTACAGTTGTGAAGTAAAGGGACATGAAAAACATGGGAAAAAAAATGTATGAAGAAAAAATATTTTTAAAAGGGTTTTTGTCCAAGACAAATAAATTCTCAGTATAACAGAAAAAGAAAATCTGATTAAAGAAAAAAAAAAAAAAAACAAATAAACAAGCAAAAACACCACAAAAAAAAACCACCACCACCACCACCACCCCCAAAACAGGCTGGAGTTAAAAGCAGAGGTTAAAATCGAAATAATTTTATTTACTTCAGTAGAAGGCCTTCGAAGTTATGGTTGAAAAATATGCTAAAAGCATTCTTTCCGAGCCGGATTTACTACAGAAACAATTTCAGGATTTCAGATCCAGATATCAGTCAGGGAAGAAACAGAGAAATTAACAGAATCAAGGCGGCATCTAGTGGCTAATCTTTTAAACACACAGTTAAGGGGGGCATCCTGTGGATTTTTGATCTGTTTCCTGGTCTCTTCACAGGCTCAAAACAACAAATACTGTCGTCAATGTAATTTTATGTCTCCATAGTAGATTGAATAATATTATTACTTTTTTTTTTAAGAAAAGAACTATTAAGACAATGTGTTCAGTCTAAACCATATCACAACTTTACAAGAGCTTTTACTTTGAGGGGATTAAATTCCAACTATATACTAGCTACATATTACTAAAATTCACAGTTTTAATTTGGATAGCCATATAATAATAGAACATATGCATTTTTGATAGAAGAATTCAACGTGCCTCTTCACAAAGAATATAAAACTATGTAGGTTATAATTATAGTTACTAATAGGAGGGAGAGAGAAGTTGACTACATAGTAGAGAATGGTAGCATTTTCAAGAACAACAGCGTAAGAGAACTTGATTCAGAAACCTCTAGGATTAAAAGCCTAAATTTTTTCAGCTTAAACTGAGCCCCTATATTGATCCTCCCTCATCAACAAATTGTATACTTCATCTTTGAGAGGGAATTTGTCCAGAAGATCTGAATGCTGTAAATCCTGTGTCAGGTTCCATTTATATTGACAAAGGACTGAAAAAGAGACATTCAAAGCTAAAAGCATTAATTTCTACACTCTGAGTTTAAAAACTAAAATGTTGGACAGGGATGTTTGTGATAACTTGCAGTCTTCAGACTAGATGAAGAGGATACACAGCACACACTTTTACTATTGAATTACATACATGACTGTATCACTGAAAAATGTAGTGATTCACGTCCTACTAGAAATGAGAAAACAAAAGAAACAGAGCTTGTATAGCACTTGTATATATAAATACATTATTACATTTTCTTCTGGCAATATATTATTTATGTGTGATTATTATAAAAGAGCAAGGATAAAATCTAATACAGCTTTCATCACTGCCTGCTCTCCTACATAAATAACTTGGTACTGTGTCATTGTGAAGAAAAAGCTTCAAATACAAAGACATACAGTCAGTGCTACAGAATTGCTATACAATTCTGTGACTGCTAACTGTTTGAACTCCAATGTTAACTGAGAAACCATGTAAGTATGCAGTTCAAATCATAAAGACAGTGGTCTTAATCTTTCCTAAAAAAAAAAAAAAATGAAAACCAAACCATTTTCCAACTACTGAAAACAAGTTAAAAAACATAAAAATAAATTTTTTTAAAAAAGCCCCAAAACTGTTGACACAGCCACTTTCCATTTGTCTGTCTTATCTTGAGACAATTGTTCTGGATTATGGTCACATTTTGGGTTTCTAAAAGCTTATTATGACACCCTGCGTAAATTAGCTTGACCTGAAAACAAAACTTAGTAGTAGGGATTTGATTTTATGTGCCTAGCACACCACAGGTCCGACCTGCATTTGAGCCTGTGGTGAAACACTGCTATCAAACTATAAAACAGAAGACTGCTCATAGGAGAGCATTAGGTCATGTGGGATGGGTGCCTAAGCAATAGGATCTTAGTAACAAAAATGACAGCTACTCTTTAACCTCAATTTCCTTCTCTTTGTTGAGAAAATACACAACTGAAAGATAATGTCTTATATCATTGCAATCCCATAAAAGTAGTTTTAACATCATTACATCATTGAAACAGATACTAATGTAGAATGTTTAGATATTAATACTGTTCAGTTTGTTTTATCTAAGTAAATGTGCTTTGACAGTTTGATTCTGTATTGTTATGTGCATTGTATATGCAGATGTTACACTAGGGGCTGAAACCTCATCTCTGCATTTGGAAAACACAAAACTGCCTGATCAAGAGAAAACAAACAACTTTGTTCATTCACAAGCTATAGTCAATTATCAAAGCCTGGCCACTAACTTTTTACTTTAACTAACTGTCCGTACAGCTGTTCTTGAACTTCCTTCTATTACTGCTTTATATCTGGATAAAAAAATGACTGTATGTCAATCTCATCTAACATTAATAGGAAACAAACGCAGTATTTTTGGTTTTCCAGAGTGCTGGCAACAGTTCATTCTAATGATTGGTAACACTATTCAACAAACATTCTTTGTGAGCTTATGGAAAACCCTATGCTGAATCATTTCCCAAGCATACTCCAACTCTGTGGTCAGCAGTGATAAGGTATTAATATATAACAGCAATTAAAAGTGAAAATAAATTAATATATTTGTCCTGAAATCATAAACATTGCAATAGAAATCTTTAAGTAGCTATTGGACTTATACTTCTCAGAGAAGAAGAAATAATTTTGTAAGTTTTCTAGTTCATGTTATCTCAAGACCATATTCAGTGCGAACTAAACTGCTTGCTGAATCAGATCTTAGAAATAGTTTGATGGATAGGCTTAAAGAAGAGCAGAGAAATTGAATAAGTTCATCTGAAGCCTCAAAACTCAATAAAAGTACATTAATACGAACATTCAGCTACAGTGGAAGGCATTGTAAATCTGATAAAAAAAGAAATTATGTGCTCTAAACTTGGAATACCTGGGAGGATATACACGGTTGCATCCCAAATCACTTTTGTGTTCTCAAGGCCTGCCCTTTTGCCACTGATCTTAATGGAAGTGGAATCATGCCAAAATTGTGACCACAGCCTCCAGAAAATAAAACATGAAGAAGCGAGTGTTAATAAATCTGAAGCACTAGTAGGTCAATCAAGATCATTCCTGCTCAGTGATTATATATATATGATGTAAAGATAGTTCTTACCTAATGAATCAAATGTACTCAAAGAAGCTGTAGCACAAGTGGGTAAGAACAGGAGTCTTTATATTATGTATAACACTTCATTCACTCTCACTGAGAACCTTTTATTTTTTGTCAGAGTTCCCTGTTTATGGACATCTCTCTCCTATTTATTAGCATGCTGGTAACTTACTGTGCTACCACGATTAATATTTTGTGTTATATTTTCTGCTTATATTAAGTCCATATCAGATGCTGCTAAAAATATTGATGATTATCCTGATCCTGATTTAAAATAAGCTGGTATTTTGTGCTCCCTTAATATCTTTTAATAAGTAACTAAACCTTTCTACTGAAACTTGAAAATACAAGCTGACATAGGCCCCTTCTTCAGATGAAGTCATCCCATACAAAAAAAATCTAAACCCACACAGCTGAAGTTTGGCAGAATTGTAAGTTGAAAAGGGAGGCTTATAATGAAAGTGTCAGGTGATATTATTTTAAGTGGCTTCAAATATAAAACTTCCAATCCATTCATACATTCATATTACATACTGAAGTATCTATTTTCTCTGTATGTACCACATATATGGTTGTATTTGAAGCAACAACCATTTTTTAAAACTATCAGTTTATGCACCACGAGGCTGCTACTGGCAGGTTGCAGGTTTTGGAGAAGATGGGATTATTTTTTTCTCTATGAACCCTACAGTTTTGACACTTCTGCTGAAAGTTCTGATTTCTTTACTGGCATTTTAATTCCTCATTATCCTAGTGAGTTTAATACTCTGATCTCTGTATATGAGTCAGGATTGCAGTCAAGGCTAGTATGTTTCCAAGAGAGTGAGTAGAGACAAAGGCTGGGCATCTCAGACTGAAAGAGACAAACTGCATTCCACAACACTGCTTTATCCCTGATCTGCAACAAAGTGAAATACTATAGTTTTGAGGGAGCTTTTAATTCAGATTTACAGTGGCATTTGTCTCACAGCTCTGCCACCTACATGTTAATAACATGTTTTCTTTAAATCCACAGTGTTACATCAGCCTTCACCATCTTCCAAGTTAAGTCTGCAATGAGTTTTACTTCAATTTACTGCACTGCAAGTATTAACTCTTGGCAATGAACAGCACTTCACATTAATTTTGCATATGAAATAAGCACTTCACAGTACTATAGAGTTGACCTAAATATATAAAAACCTCTGTATATTCTGAAAGAAATGATCTAATGAAAATAATACAGTCATTCAGATTACAAGATAACTTACAGAATGCTTAGGGAATTAGTATGCCATCCATAATACTACCTCAAGATAATAAAGTTAGTCAAGCTCAGAGATACTGGCAAACTGAGACCCGAAGTAAAATGCGGTGATCTCGGGAGGTGCCACATATCCCCATAAAGAAAATAAGCAATGGCTGAGCTCTGGAGAAACAAAGAAATTACGTAACAGTGGGGGTGTCCTGGGTAGAACAATCAAGGCAAGGAAATATTGGACTCTCAGGACTGAGCAGCCTACTGCAACAAGCAGCAACTCACACTGTATTTATTATACCAGGTATGGATCTAGCTAACAGCATGTTAGATTTTTGCCTGAGTATGAATTTCCAAACATATGGAATGAGCTATATGGGTGCAGCTCTTATTTCCAGGCCTCTAGTCTCTACCTGAGAGGAACAGAAAGTGGACTGGCGCTTTATTGTTAGCCTTCCCCTTCTCTGTTAAAATTCACTTGGTATAATGAGGATAAACTATAGGTGCTTGTGATTGGTATCCCAAACTACTTTAACCTTTTTCTTTGGAAGAAAGACATTGTACTATTTTTTATCTTAAAATGCTCTATCCTGCGTCCAGAAAACTTTTTGTTGTCATACAAATTCAGAACATGCAAATAATTTCATAGCCAATATTTTCAAAAGGAAGTAAGCTGAAGTCTCAGAAAAGTAAGGTCAAATGGATTGGCTATCCTGAGAAGCAAGAGCCTTGTAAAGAAGAAATTACCAGTAGGCTGAAACTGTATCACAGTTGCTTCCTCCTTAGAACTGTTGTATCTCTTGTTGCAACCCCATTATAGCTGCTGTGTTTATAACTAAATCAGCAACAATAAAAATATGTCGAATTTCTCTATTACAGAACTCCAGTCTATTTTTTAGGTTTACAAAATTTAACGTGTCAGAATGCAATTGCTTCAACTAGCTTAGCTGGCCAGTTGTTTAGAACACCCTTTCTTTTTGTAATAAAAAAAGGTCCTTTTTAATGGTTCCTGTTGAGAACTTTCAAGAGACTTAAAAGTAGCTTTGCACCTACAGGAAATATGTCCTGCAACACCATATTACCAGTTCCTTTATTATACACTTCATTACATACACTTATCCACACTTTACAGAAATGCTGTTTGTGTTTCCAACAGAAGGCAGCTGTAGAACAGTACTAGACACTGCATTGAAAATATTCCATACAGCTTTATTCTAGTGTCTTAGGGAAGCAAGGCCTATGATTGCACTCTACTGATCTGTAGCCATCTCATCATTTGCCCTTCATCATTCTTTCCTCCCCCATTTCCCTGTCTATGGTCTTAAAGTTATCAAGTAGCCACAAAAGTAACGGGAGACAGGCAAACCCAAGTTTGTGCCCTTCCTCCAAGGTAAAGAAAATGCTAGATTTTTTTCAGCCCCTGGAAGAAATAGCCAAACGCCCAGCAAGCATGTATGTTGCTCCAGGTAAGCTGGCAGGGGTATGAAGGGGGCAATGAGGAACTTCAGAACAGGGCAATGCCCACAAGAAGCAAAGCTTCCTCTGTTCTGCTACTCTGGAAGAAAACATTTGGTTGGGGTTTTTTACCTGAAAAATATCTTTCAGCAAATAGGCATAACAATAGCTGTTGGGTCACATAAAAGAAGGTAAAGCAGAGATTTTGTTCTTATTTAATGTCTGTATTGAAAGTCGTCTTAGAAACTCCCTGTGGTTCCAGCTACTTTGTATATAACCCTGGGTGAAACAGTGGCTGCTACAGGTTATATGGGAAAGAATATGAAAGGAAAACAAATACGTACTAATATTTCCTCTGTATACCCATTTAATTTCCAGTGCTTTGTGGATCATGGTCTTCTTGACTCAGAACTGGTACCCTTGCATCTATCAGCTGTGACGGATATTTCTTACTCTTAATTTCATTGCTTTATTTCACTGCTTCTCTCCTACTGTAAGGTCAGCCTTAGCTTATACCCTACACCTCTTTTCTGCACTATAGTTTTTCTATTATTACAAGTTCCCAGGAGAAGCTAACAGCAAAGTAATTTCTTCCTTTCCCTGCTGTTATTTTCTTAACAAGCTCTATTCCTTCACCTTTCATTTACCTTTTTTGCTGTCTTTGATTCACGTGTAACACCCTTATCTCTCTCTGGACAGGAATTTGTTGAGTTTTTCAAGGAAAAATATGCAATGCATGCTGTTCATCCTCCACTACCTATATTCTTTAACTTGACTATCCTTCTCCTACATTTCTTCTTTCAGTGTTCCAGCCTGTTTTTCTTTCAGTGTTCCACATCAGCTGTCTAAAAATCATTAATTAGACTCAAAAAACATAAATTTTACTCAAATCATTACTCTTAAACAAGCTTATCCAGATTCTACATCCTGAAATTCAGTACTCAAACGTTTCAAGCATTATTCCACAATCATTAATATAATGAAATGAAAGTGAAAAGAAAGCCTCAAAGAAAGCTGAAAGTCTAAACTCACCCATAACAGTTGACAACGTTGTGCCCCTTTTCTTGCTCCAGGCATTTCTCTCCTCAGTTATTGTCATCAGGCTTGTATTTCTCGAATTTTAAGTATCTGTCTTTTCTGTCTTTGCTCTCTTGGAGTGAAAATAACAAGAGCTGAAGTGATCTCTGTCACCCTTTTATTTGTTTATGTCCTTGAAACTGTAAACACTCCAGGGCAATGTAATCTTTCTTACTGTGTTGTAGGATAGAGTACAGGGGGCTCCTAGATCTCAGGTGAACACTTGTATCAAAAGGAGAATGTTCTTTAACTGAATCCCAATGAATATAAATATCCTCCGTATTATTCCTCTCCTTCACATAGTGAAATGTGGGGGTTGCAGTTTTTAATCAAAGGCAATCTGGCAGCAGTGCTAGGACACATTTTCTCAACAGTGGTTCCTTGTGCTTTGGTGCTTCCCAAAATCTCACATTCCCCATGATGTTTATATGAGATGCCGTTTGGGGTTGCAGTATCCTCACGCTCACCGCTGAGGACCCAGCCCCTCTGACCAACGTCGCCATTATGCACACTGAGAGACCACACTGAGCGGGCAAAGTGGACCAGAGGGCCGTTCTCTTCCTGAGCTCGCTCATGACAGGGCAGAGCCTGGCAGCTCACCACCACCACCAGAATCATCATCATCATCATCTAACGGAGAGGTCCGTGGCCACACAATGGACCTGGGATCGTGGCAGGGGACAGCGAGGGCCTCGCCTCACCTCACGCCACGGCCGTTGCGGCCATCCCAGCCACCCTGAGGTGAGGAGGAGCGCGCTNACACCCCCCAGCCTGCCCCGCGAGGGGCAGCCCCGGCGCTGCCGACTACATATCCCGGCATCCCGCGGGGTTGCCCCCCACACCCCTCCCCTCTTACTCTCGCGAGCTCTGGGCGCTCTCGCCGCTGCTCTCGCGAGATCGAGCGGGTCCGGAAGCTCCACGTCGGAGGGTCGGAGCCAGACCGG
>VZSZ01004998.1:481029-503328 GCA_013398815.1 Ibidorhyncha struthersii | reverse complement strand
GTGGGCTCTGGGCAGGACGAGTCAGGGACCGGTCGGTGCGCGGTCTTGTTGCTGTGTTTGACTCGGGCTTGCCTGTGCCCGTGCTACCTCGGCAGGCTGTAGTGTCGTTCTGTAGTTCAAATTAAATACAGAAGAAAGCGCTTGAAAGTCCCCTGGCATCGTTGCGCTTGTGGTCACAGAGCAGATCCCTTGGGCCGCGTCACCAGTGTGGGATCGCGTGATAATTTATCAAACGGATCTAGCAGTTGTCAACGTGTTTTGAGTATGTGCTGAGTTAACCTTTTAGATCACCCATAGCGTAGTCCTTCGGAGCAGTGGGTAAGAGCGGTTCCAAGGATAAGCACAGGATCGTGTGCTATTGTCTTTACTTTTCTAGTATTTATGGTAGGAGAAATAAACCACAAGTTCATTCTCTGCTGTAAGTTATCATGTCCATAAGTTATGGGTACTACACGATAGCTAGGTATCTTTTTCTCCTTGCAGTGTCTAACATATATAACTGCACGTTTTATTACTTTTATTCTGCTACGAAACACATACAGCATTCTGTGATCGGATATCACGTATTACACTCTGAGATAAAATGTCAGCAGCATTAAGCGAGCTCAGCAGTCTTTGAGTGTCTGAATGAATCTATAATGTCTCAACATTTTAGAAAATCACTTTGCTATACTTCATGCTTTTTAAGTACTCTGGCTTTACATACCAGTGATTAAAGTGGGAGGTCAAAGACTTTTTTTATAAGAGAAAGACTTCAACCTTTCCCTCCCTGAGTTTTTACAACGTTTTTCCATTCTAAAAGTTAATGTTGGAATTGTGAATGGAAGTAAATGTATAATGAGCAAATGTTGTGTTTCGTTATGATAACTGGCTTCACCTGATTTTTCAAGTGAAATAGCAGGAAGATTCATCTTCTGTCATTTGTATTAGAAGCAAATTCTCTTTGCTTTTGTAATTCAGGGTCACCAGGAAGATGTGCAGCTTTTGGGGGTTTTTTTTTGACTGCTGGAGATATTTTTTACAGTATGAAAAAATTCTGAATTTCACAAAAGTAAATTAAATGTGCCCATTGCCATTGGTAGAGATGTGATGTTTCCAGAAACCCCTACAAAAACAAGCACATGGATATAAAACAGTAGTCTTCTGTCTGCCTGAAAAGCAGGTTTGACTCCTTTTATTATAAGGTTTAACTTCAGCTTTCTTCTCTCTATCGTATTCCTGTGCCAGTTTTATGTTGCATAACTTTGTATTCTTAATTCTTTTCCTCTCTAGCCTCTCCGACTCGATATAAAGCGGAAACTAACAGCTCGGTCTGACCGGGTGAAGAGTGTAGACTTGCATCCCACAGAACCATGGATGCTGGCTAGCCTTTACAATGGCAGTGTCTGTGTTTGGAACCATGAAACCCAGGTGATTTTCATTTTTCTTTGTTACGAAATCTTCATAACTGGAAGATGTATAAACTCTATTTTCCAATAGTAGATACACAAGAAGAATCTTAAGTTACTGCCACTAATTGACTGTATTCTCTCCATCTTATTTACAAAAGTCACTATAATAATAGACAAGGAATATCGTGAGCTATAACTTTAATGGTGTTTCATTTCCTATAAATTTATTTTTCAAGAATGATTTCCTTTGTGTATTTTTTCAAACTAATGCCTTTCTGTCTAAGAGATTGGATGCCTCTGTCTTGTAGGTGCCATCTGTATTTGTGAATGTTATAGGAACTGTTAGACCTCTACCTGTCTATCAAGTATAGATGAAATCGGGCAGCAGCTCCAAAAATATTTGCTGGGGCGGGGGGTGGGTAAGCATGAAGGGAGAACATAAAGGTGATAATAAAAGAGCAGAACAAGCAAGTATTTTTCCTTCTTCAGCAGGTATGTCCCTTTTAAAAGGTGTACATATAGTGTTGTAGGTTCTTTGGAGAATTGGATGCTGTTAAGAAAAGATAAAAAGGTGATTTCAAAACTGATATTTTATCCAGTGCTATAAACTTATTATTTTTATTTTTAGACTCTGGTGAAGACTTTTGAAGTGTGTGACCTGCCAGTGAGAGCTGCCAAATTCGTGGCAAGAAAGAATTGGGTTGTTACGGGAGCTGTAAGCAATCTTCTTGTGATTTCCATATGCAGTACTATTTCTCTAATTTATTTTCATGCCATTACTTTAGTTCCTTTGGTTTATAGGAATTTGCAGAAGAGAAAGGAGTACTTCACTACAATTTCCCAGAAATTTTCTGTTTTAAGTAATCTTAGAAACATAAACTTTTAATTTCCAAGAAGTGCAACCTATTATGGTGGCTAATCCTGTATGTAGTGCCAGGTAGATCTAGATTCAACTTTTACTGTCAACTGGAACACTCAGTACCCAATTTTGACTAAATACTAGCAGTGCCACTTTAACTAAGATTAAACTATTGACTGTCCTAAGTAAGATGACTTTAAAGTTGCTTTCTACTTTTGTTCTTGCTTATATTCAAAACATTTTTTTTTAGTTTTGTTCACCTTAAGAAAAATACTGTTCTTTTAGACAATAAGTCTACTTCTCTGAGAGGAATAGTTTGATTCTAATCTTGGTAACACATTTTGCTTGATGGAATGAATGTGTTTTGTCTAAATTGCCTAAAATTTTTTGTCTCTCTTTTTTCCCTAGTCTTCTGCCCTATACACAAAGTAAAAAAATTCTTGTTATTTTGCTGTCTTATGCTGCCATGGCCCAGTTATTTCAAGTGGGTGCTGTTTCCCAAGGAGTAAGATGCTGCCTCCTTGGCAGCACAGGGGTTCAAACAGCTGTATGGGAAGTAGGTTAGGAACTGATGAAAGCTTTTATCAACTTAATTTCAGCTGGATCAGTTTCTTGATCTGATTCAGTGTGCAGCTGCTTTTGTCCTAGCTTTCCCAAGGAAGGCTGCAATGCAGTAGCAAGAAATAGTAAGGTAAGGGCAAAACGACTACTTTCAGCAACAGGGCTGAGTCTCAGTGACTATGAAAATGTGGCATTGGTCGTTGCTTATACTGTGTGTTCCATGTTAATTACACTGATAGGCTGATCTCAAAAGAACATACTTGTCCTTGTCCACCATTCCAAAGGGTGTTTTCTGTAGGTGTTTGCAGCTTAAACAGGTGTGTGTGTGAAAGACAGTAGAAAAGGAAATGCTTTGGACAAAACAAGCAGTGTAGAGTCTGTCGCAGCACCTAAGTTTCATTTATTCTGATAGCCTTGTAAGTCATGGTCACTTCTGAAAATTTTACCTGATGTTTTATTCTTTGTCAGATAGTTCTTCAGAATTGGGAGTTTCTTGGTTTGGCTTTGTTTTTAAAGGTTTGGGAATACTGCTTTTAAGAATACTGTATCTGAAATAAGTATTTTTATTATTTTTTCCAAAAAAAAATTTGATTTTAAAAACTCAAGTTGAAATCACCTTTCCGCTTGATTTAGAGTTACAATTTCTTTCCTTCTGACTCCACAGCATTAACATCGTTGTAAATTTGATGTTGGAGAACCTTGCTTTTCATTTTCATAAGAAGCATTAATAATTTTCAAAGCATTTTTGCACTTCCCTTAATTTTAAGTCAAAATACTATTAAATATATCTTTTAAAAATGAAATTTTAGTTGAAGTTTTCTTCATTTTATAAATGCTTTGGAATAGGTTTGGGTAATTTAGAGACTTAATCAAATTCTGATTTGTATCTATTTGTGGCAATGTACAGAAAATACATTTCCTTAAACATTCTGTTGTTAGAGGCCCTTCAGTGGTGGAAATTTTTTATTTTTTTTTCTAGCTACTCTACATTGCATATAAGGTGTTTTATACAGAGAGTCCTATTTTAATAGTTGCTTTTCATCTCTTTCATAGGATGACATGCAAATTAGAGTTTTTAATTATAACACCTTGGAAAGAGTTCACATGTTTGAAGCACATTCAGATTACATTCGTTGTATTGCTGTGCATCCCACACAGCCTTTCATACTGACAAGCAGTGGTAAGTTCTTTCATGTATTTTTGTTTGTTAACCAGCTCTTGTTAGATTCTGGTCTTCTGTCTACTGAGGGATTGCATGGTTTTTCCTTTTTCTGCCGAAACAGGAATCCTTGAGCAAGTAGCCAACATGACCGTTGCCACTTCATGTTATTTCTTTGCCATATGCATTTGTGTTTTTTAATGGAGTATCAACTGTACTTGCAATTTAAAATACAACAGCTTATGTCAGAGAACCTTGTTGCTTAATATCTGCCAGAGGGAAAGTTCATATATGTACTAATTACCTGAAGCAGCAGATAACTCAGCTTTTTTCCCCCAAAATACTACTGAGTTCTCTGTTATTTGAGGCAGTCTGTATTACTCAGGATTGGAAGATCACAATAGATCTGGCCCAAGAACATCTACATTGTGCTTCTCCGTCCTTTTCATTCCTGGAAACCTTACTAATGCAGTCAGAGCTCTACAAGAATGCAGAGAGCCTTTTGAGTCAGAAGTACTGTATATTTCTGCATTTTGCTCTTGAAGCTAGTAAGCTTATACTTGAAATAGAAGCCAGCTTGGTTGTTCCTGCCTGTTCCTTAGTGCTCATCAGAGTAGATGCTGCAGAAGAAAGCACAGGTCCAATTCCTTAATATCTGCCCAGTATTTTAAGATTAATAATTCGATACCATAATATAAATTTGTAATCTGCCTTTTTAAAACAGATGTGTGGTTTAAACAGAATATTTAGCTGGGCTGGGCAGACTCATTTGTTTTAGTTTTATGACCATTTCACTGGCCAACCTTTTTGAGAAACTTGTACTCCCTGCAGTCCTTCTGCGAAGAAGGACTGGTAATCTTACAGGTGAAAAATATATTGAGCATTAGCAGTGCTTCATTTGAAAGAGGAAGGATGAATGAGCCTTTAACTTTAAGTTATTAAGAATTACGTAGTTTAAGAAGGGAGGGTATCAGAATATATTAAATTAACTGAAGCTTTGTTTTTTGGTGTGTTTTTGTTTGTTTGTTTTTTCAGATGACATGCTTATTAAACTCTGGGACTGGGATAAAAAGTGGTCTTGTTCTCAGGTGTTTGAAGGACACACCCATTATGTCATGCAGATTGTCATAAACCCAAAAGACAATAATCAGTTTGCCAGTGCCTCATTGGATAGGACAATCAAGGTAGATGAACTGTATGGGGCAGGGGGGGTAGTTGTTAAGTAATTATCAGACAGAATATACAAACCAATAATACTGTATGGACAGTGGGTCACAATTCTTAAAAGCAGGTGTAATAATAGAATTTTTATTGAACAAAGACCTCAGTGTTGGTTGAGTTACATATACCTAGTAACTAATTCAGTAAACTTATTACCTGTCACCTCTAATCATTGAAATGTGGTTCTTTAAACTTTTAGGTGCTGGGTTTCTGTCTGGATTACACAAATATTGGGGAGGAGTAATGCTTATACTGTAAATGAGTAGTTTGGGAGAATTGAAATATACATGTAGTGGGAAAGCCTGTAACTGTGGGTATTTAAAAAAACAAACAAAAAAAAACCCCAAACAGTAAAGGCATTTCTCCCATTATTTTCATGTCCTTGGCTGTCTGTTGTGTGAATTGTTTCCTAAGTGTCTTTGGCCTTCTTATGGTAGACCCTGATGAGTCTCATTTGCTGTGAAACTATTACTAAATATGTAGGACTAGAGATTTACAGCCATCTGATGATGAGACTTCTTCATGTTCCCTGTAAATAATCAGTATAATGGCTGTAAGAAGCCAGTTTTGATTTCCTATGTCCTCAGATGTTGATGTTAGGTGTGTATAAATGTTGATTTGATGTGATGATCATGGGAAAATAGAAGTATATCTGCCACTTGACTTGATTCATTTGGAGTCCTCATTTAGCATGAGATTTATCATTCGTTTAATGAAACTGGAAAAAATAAAATTCTGGACACAGCTGGGGGCAACCCGTGTGTACACAAACAGTTGATGGCTTATTCTAGGTCTATTATTTAATTTTATAAACAGATACTTTGTAAAAAGTGTCTTACATGGTTTTATGTCCTTAAATAAAAAAAAAAGTTGAAAGAAACCAATTCCATTGCTCTTAGGTGTGAGCCCAGTGTGGCAACTCAGCATATTGTTTCTGTTTAATGGTGGGACTTGATAGTTTGATATGCAGTTGTTCCAGTTCTTCACCTAAGAAAAACAAATGTGTCTTTTGAATTTCATATTCCATATCTTTGGAATTGTAAATGTACATCTGAATACCTACTCTGTTTGACAAGGTTGACCTGGATGCAAAAGATAAATAACTACATGCGGTTGTGTTTTATTGTTGGGTTGTTTTGGTTTTTTTTCCTGGGGAAGGTATGGCAGCTTGGCTCTTCTTCACCCAACTTCACTTTGGAAGGCCATGAGAAAGGAGTAAACTGCATTGACTATTACAGTGGAGGAGACAAGCCGTACCTCATTTCAGGTGCAGATGACCGGTTGGTTAAGATCTGGGACTACCAGGTACGTGTTCGACTCTTCATAAACTTTTGTGCTGACTGTCATAGCAAAAGCGTTAGTGAAGAAATAAAATTAAAAAAAGAGGGAAAGAACTTGAATACACCAACAGATTTTCCTCCTTTTTCCATGGAAAGAAAGAAGGGGGGGGATATTTCATGCAACTAAGTATTTCAGTAAAAAAAAAAAAAAAATTTGTTAACCCTTGCGAAAACCTACTGTGAATTTAAATAACCTCAAAGTTAACTTGTAGAATTAAATTTCACATAAGGTTTATAGTATTAGCATTATGTTTTTTTCTTGTAACCTAGTAATCCCTGCCTTTTGGACTTCTTTCCTCTATGTTCCAATGTACACAATATTCTTCGTGTATCAACCTTTCCATCCTTTCACTTTATACTCATTTTTCTCTTTATTCCCTTCCCTCTCTCCTTTTTCATCTTGTGCACGTTTACATAGGCACATGTGTGTATGTTCACATGTACATGCGCTTGTACTTGACAGTCTGCAGAGGTCATGAGGTGACTCATTTGAATGCTCTCCAGGAAGGAGAGAGCTTGAGTCCAGGGGCTATTGCTGGAACTGATAGCTCATAAGTTCTTACTGCGTACAAGTGTATGAATGGCCAGAAGGGCAAGATAAAATTTGTTAGGTAGTACTTTCACATTGTTGAAGCATATTGCCCTAGGGTAAATCCAAGCTCAGAAGTTAAAGCTAGTGCTGTTAAATTAAGTACACACTGTAGTAATGACTCTTATGTAACAGTACCTAAAATTTTGCCACCACATATGATTGTATACATCAGTTATGTAGTCTCATCTTAGTTATCTAGAGCAGAGTAGACTTTCTTTCACAACTGTGGGAATGAACATTCTTAACAAAGACAATATTAATCTGTCTTCACCTGTAACTAGATTCTGATAGATGTTTTGCTCTGATTTTTTTTTTTTGTAGTGAACTCGGCTTTCTGTCTTGCTTTAATCTGTGCTGTGTAGCTCAGAGAGAGCAAACCCATTGGAAAATAGAGGAAAACAACTATGTGAAGGGAAATAAATATTTTCTTCTGGGGAGGAGAAAACTCAATACAATCATAGCTTTTAATATGTCTAATGCTGTTGTTTAAACATCTTGGAAATAAATGTTACTGGAAGAAATTTAGAGAAATATGTTTCCAGATGAATGGGGAGATTTTTTTTTTTAAGAGATGAAGGTAAAAATGTAGCAACATGTTTATTATCTGTACCTGTACTTCTGACTGTTTGGTTGGTTGGGTTTTTTTCAGAATAAAACCTGCGTACAAACACTGGAAGGACATGCTCAAAATGTATCATGTGTCAGCTTCCATCCTGAATTGCCTATCATTATTACAGGCTCAGAAGACGGTAATTTTTTTTTCTGATTATGTGTAAAGAACAGGGGAAGAACTTATGAGAAAACTCTTCTTGTGGTGTGGATACACACCTCCTGCCCTCACATTGAAAGAACACATAGGAGACATATCTTTCTTCCTCTTTTCCTCTAGGAACTGTGCGCATTTGGCATTCAAGCACTTACCGCCTGGAAAGTACACTCAACTATGGTATGGAGAGAGTGTGGTGCGTGGCCAGTTTAAGAGGATCCAATAATGTGGCTTTGGGATATGATGAAGGCAGCATTATTGTTAAGGTACAGTTAATGATTTCAAATAAGAAATAGTGATTCACCACTGTCCTGCGCACAGAGCAACTGACTTCTGATCCTGTGATCATATGTAAAATACTGAAAATTTGGCATTGTAATTGAGACTTTTAGACAGAGCCAGGGTATTTCACTAGATGAGTTGAAATGAAAAGAAAATCAAGAATGTATTTTTTCCCTCTGCTAAATTCTTACGCTGCGCTTCCTAGCTTGGCCGTGAAGAACCTGCCATGTCCATGGATGCAAATGGAAAAATTATTTGGGCTAAACATTCAGAAGTCCAACAGGCTAACTTGAAAGCTATGGGAGATGCTGAAATCAAAGATGGAGAAAGATTGCCACTGGCTGTAAAGGATATGGGGAGCTGCGAAATCTATCCTCAGACAATTCAGCACAACCCTAATGGACGGTAATAGATTTTTAGAACAAAATACTTAAACATTTCTGATTTCCCTTTGTTTGAGGTTTTTTTGTATTTTATATTGGAAAATTTTTTAATGAAAAAGAATAAGTTGCATGCGAGCTGGTGGCTGAGAGCCTGTGAAGAACAGGTGTATCAGAGCCAGGCACTGTAAAATCAGAGAAATAGATGGGCTTCACCTGTAGGAGCTCACAGCTTAAACAGACAAGTTGGACATTCTAAGTAGAGGAGGAGGTATGCGAAGAAAATGTATAAGGTTATAGCGGCAAACCACATTCTTTTGTCACTGCTCTTGAATTGTTTTTTGTTAACAGATCTCAATTAAAAGAAAACAGTACAAGGTACAAGAGCTGTTTAGTGTACACCAGAAGGAAAAGGGAATAGCAAGTAGCTAGCAACATGACACAGAAATACCCATTCTGTGGTATTTCTGGCATATACGAAGCTCTCTTATTCTGTCTGCATTTGCAGTGATTATATTGGGCTGGGAGCCTTTAACTTTTCAGGTAATCTGTGTGCTTGATCATGCCTATTTGAGCTGAACGCAGATAACCAACAAACACATCTTTCTTCTGCTCTAGGTTTGTAGTAGTGTGTGGCGATGGTGAATACATCATCTACACAGCAATGGCTTTGAGAAACAAGAGCTTTGGTTCTGCACAGGAGTTCGTATGGGCACACGATTCTTCAGAGTAAGTATTGCAGATTTCTTTTCTTTGTATTAATGTAAATTTGCTGCTGGTAGTTTTCAGGCTGTACAAATGGTAAACTGGCCTGAATACTAAAACCTGCGTTGATAACTTTCAATAGCTGTTGTGCTTTAAAATTTTCTATTTGTAGCACACTGCTGATTTTTGAAGATAAATCAAATGCAGTAGTTTTGTAGCAGCTTAAGATTTTAGTAATTTGCTACTTTGGAAGGTGAATAATTATTTTTCTTTTACAATGTAATCTCCATTTAGATACGCAATCAGGGAGAGCAACAGTGTTGTAAAAATATTTAAAAACTTCAAAGAGAAGAAGTCATTCAAACCTGATTTTGGAGCAGAAGGTAAGTATTTACTTTTTAAATAGATATGTTGTTGCATTTTTTGCAATGTGCATTTCTTCCACCTTTTTTCTTGCAGGCATCTACGGTGGCTTCCTGTTGGGGGTCAGATCTGTTAATGGGCTGGCATTCTATGATTGGGAAAACACAGAATTGATCCGCAGAATTGAAATTCAGCCCAAACATGTAAGTTTCTCAATGGGACTGAAGATATATACCTGTCTGTGTTTACTGATTGATTTATTTTTTTACTAGACTACGGATTTTCTTGAAGGAAGCCAAGCTGTCAATCATAAAGTAATAAGTTTATCTCAATCTTGTAGCAGAACGTAAAAAAATCCCTGTATGTGTTGGCTTCTCAGGTCCTAAAGCTTCTGTTAGAGTTAGTATGTTCTATATCCTCCTTCCTTAACCTGGGGTCTCTAAAACAGTGCTGTTATTGATTCTGATGATACAGATTTTCTGGTCTGACTCGGGGGAGCTTGTCTGCATTGCTACAGAAGAGTCATTCTTCATTCTGAAATACCTATCAGAAAAAGTCGCAGCAGCCCAAGAAACACATGAAGGTGTCACTGAAGATGGAATTGAAGATGCTTTTGAGGTACCTTCTATTTTAAAAATGGGATAGGATTACAGATCATTGAAGCATGTCTTCCCAGAGCGCAGCAAACTTAGTCTTTAACATAGACCTGTTAAATCTTAGTTTCCAGAACAGTGAGTACCACACAGTATGCATCTGCCTGAGCAATACTGTTAACTATTTTATCTGGGTTCCCTGGGGAGAGTACCCCTGTTTGAATCCCAGCATAACAGTCCTTGATGCCTGCATTTTTCTTTATACATCTGTTTACTATTCTCAGAGTTAGAGGTTCTTTTTAAAACACACATTTGTATAGTATGTTTACATAGTTTAAACTTTTTCTGCACTTTTCAAGTTTTGAAATGTTATTGAAGGTTGAGAACAAGTGGAGGGAAAAAACCTCATGCTGTGAAATGACAGAAACAAAAATTTCACAAGGCAAGTTGTCTTTGATTAACGTTTAGTTAATCATCTTGCTTAATGTTTAGTTTGGTGCTTGTTTCCTAGATTTATAATTAGTTAAGAATTAAGGTAGAGATTTCACATGTTACAGCATTTTTGTAAAACTAAAAGCACTGTTTAAGTACTTCCAATTTGCATCTAAACTTATTTTTGCAACTTGCCCAACTATTAAGTATAGAATATTAAATTTAATTTGAAGCTGCAATAGTCTTACTGCTATCTAAAAGTACCTTTTACATATATGGTTATGTCAAACTCAATTTGCAGGTTCTTGGTGAGATTCAGGAGATCGTGAAAACAGGCCTGTGGGTAGGAGACTGCTTTATTTACACCAGTTCTGTGAACAGACTCAACTACTACGTTGGAGGAGAAATTGTCACTATTGCCCATTTGGACAGGTGAGTTCCCGCATCAGGTTATAAGCAAGTGTTAAAGGTGCTTTCAGCAAAGTTAGGACACGATAAACCTTGTCACCTGCTTGTTGTGCCATTGCTACTTTTTCTTACCGTATCATGCTAATGGATGTTCATAGGCAGTAATGTAATCTTGCAGGGAATGAACAGTGTTATGTGAAAGTGTCCGTATTGAAAAATTAGTCTTTTGTGCGAGTATTCTTGCTACCATTAAGACCTATTGGAGCGGGTTTTTATAGACTGTTTGGCTGTGGTTGTATTCAAGATGCACGTTCTTTGGTTTTTTTTCAGGACGATGTATCTTTTGGGGTATATCCCTAAGGACAACCGACTTTATTTGGGTGATAAGGAGCTAAACATTGTTAGCTACTCTTTGCTGGTCTCAGTGCTTGAATATCAAACTGCTGTGATGAGAAGAGATTTCAGTATGGCTGACAAAGTTCTTCCCACAATTCCAAAAGAACAGAGAACCAGAGTTGCACACTTCCTTGAAAAACAGGCAAGAAAACTATTTGTTAGTTACCAAAAACTTAATAAATCAGTTTATTCACATTTCTAATTGAATTTGCTGAGCAAAACCCAGTCATGTTATTCGTAAGCATAAATTCTTGTTAATCATCCATATTTATTGGGGAGTACTGTAACCGTCTGTTTAAAGGGGTTTTGTTAGAACATCTAGGGTGCTGTGTGACCTGACAGATCAGAGTCTTACTTCCAGATTTTTATTTTAGGGCTTCAAACAACAAGCTCTTGCAGTATCTACAGATCCGGAGCATCGTTTTGAACTTGCGCTTCAACTTGGAGAATTAAAAATAGCGTATCAGCTTGCAGTAGAAGCGGAGGTAAACATATTTTTGGTAATTTATGTACTAATTCTGAGTATGAGCATGAATCTAAGAGGCCCTGTAAGAAAAGGCAAAGGTATGTGGTGATGCAGTACAGCTCTCTGAACGCTATATAAATGCCTCCAGCTTCCTTGGTGAAGCTTTTCTGTCAGTAATTCAAAGGAATATAAGCTGTGGGATGGGGATAGAAGAACACTGTTCAGAAAGCTACTGGACTTCAGAACTCCTGGAGAACACAATACTTGAACCAAGCCTTAATCGCCAGTGTTTAAGAGTGAGGAGGAATGGCAGGACTGAAGCCTCCGTGCCTTTGTTCCAGCCTTGGCAAACTTTGTAGAAATGCAGTCAGAAGAGTGACAGACAGTGATTTGTCCCATAGCCATTAATCAGAGAACTGATCTCACAGTTCCTGTTGGAAAATAATGAAGTTAGTGATGAAGAATATAAACTTAGTTACAGACACAAATACCTTTCTTTCATTCTGAAGGTTAACTTGGGAGCGTTCTTTAAGAGCGTGTTACTGTTTAAATTTCCAAAGTTACTTCTAGCTCGTCCCTCCATGTTTAATCAAAACCTGTTTGTTTTATGTAATGGTATAGCTGTGTAATGATCTGCATATAACACTCACTGTGTCATTCTGTGAAGCTGCAGTAATCATAGTATCTCAAAGGCAAGATAAGTGTAATGACAGGATACTACCTTCACAAGTAAATTTACGTTTTCATATTAAATGCTCTGAAAATCTTTAAATGTTCAAAAATGTGAGGGTTATTTTTTGTGGTTTTCTTTCCCTCCCTCTCCCCCTTTTTTACTATTAGTCAGAACAGAAATGGAAGCAACTTGCTGAGCTTGCCATTAGTAAGTGCCAGTTTGGCTTAGCCCAGGAGTGTCTCCACCATGCACAAGACTACGGAGGACTACTGCTCCTGGCTACAGCTTCAGGGAACGCTAACATGGTGAATAAGTTAGCTGAAGGAGCCGAAAAAGATGGCAAGAACAATGTTGCATTTATGAGCTACTTCCTGCAGGGAAAGTAAGTAGCAAGAGATTCAGATTGTTCTGTTCTGCTTTCTGAAATGCAAAGAACCTCAGGTTCTTCACATGGTTAACTACAGCTGACTTAACTTCATGGAGAAAGACTGTGGCGTGTGCCCTTTCAGAAAATCTGATTCTATTTTACAACGGCTGCTACTCTTAATCTGAAATGAAAGCACTTTAATGCAATAGAATAAACAGCTAATATGACAAAATTTGTCTTTATTAAATTTACTGGTTAAAATCACATTTTAAAATCTTTTAGGCTTGATTCATGTTTGGAACTCCTGATTAAAACCGGGCGTCTCCCAGAAGCTGCTTTTCTTGCACGGACATATTTGCCCAGCCAAGTTTCAAGGTAACTGCAAAGCATATGCAGAGCAGGAATAGTGTTGTCAAAATTAGCTCTATATAACAGATATGGTTTGCATCTGCAGGGTTGTTAAACTGTGGCGGGAGAATCTCTCTAAAGTCAACCAGAAAGCTGCTGAGTCCCTTGCCGATCCTACAGAATATGAAAATCTCTTCCCTGGATTAAAGGAAGCTTTTGTTGCTGAAGAATATGTTAAACAAAGTCTTGCTGACTTGCGGCCAGCCAGGGAATATCCCCTTGTCACTGTAAGTAAGACATGGGAGCTCTTTTTGTCTCTAGAAGAAAAACATCTGTATAAATTCAGCTTTAAGGAAGTCAGAGCAAGCACTTACATTCCATGAATGTGTTGTTTTGTTTTTTTGATTATTTTGGGTTTTTTTTTTTACTTTTAGCCAAATGAAGAGAGAAACTTACTCGAAGAAGCAAAAGGCTTTGAGCCTTCTGGAGTAATGGCACCTCAGGTCAGTGTTACTACTAAATGATGAATTCTAAGAAAGAGGCAACTTTGCGATTGTACGGGAACATCTACCCTGGACAGTATTTCACCAATAATGGACAAATTGACTGTTGACTCCTATTGGCTTGACTATAAGCACTCCAGTTGAGTACTGTGTTCTTTTTCCTCAAATGCTTCTTAATCTACTTCTGAAACTACTAATGACTTCTTGACTGTGAAATTGTTTCTTTTTGTGGTTACTTACCTTGGGACATCTTCTGTTAGTGTATGTGAGTAATCGTAGAATCTTATCATTGAATTCATTCTGCAGAAAAACAATTTCAACTGCATGTACAAACAGTGCCTCAACTGCTGCTAGTTTTCTAAAAGCTCAGTAGGTGGAATGTGGAAACTCTTGCATATTACAGTAATGAAAAATGCTTTGTGTTCTTTGCTAGTGTGCATGCTTATGGAATGAGACTATTCCATAACTAACTGACTAGAAATCCCGCTCAATTATTTGAAAATATATTCTAATCAATATCTGAAGTAACTCAAACTGATTTTTTTTTTTTGACCACCTCAGTTCTTGAAGTTTTATGCAGAAAACACATGACTTATATTTAAGGTATAAGCATACAGATTGAAATGAACACTTTAAATTATTTTCAGAGCTTAAACAGAAGATAACTTCTAATTCTTGCTCACGCCAAATACATGTTATGTTTGAACAAGAAAATCAGAATGTTAGGGTTTCTTAAAAACGGTGTTGGCACAGCTCTTTGAGGCTATAAACTTCTAAAAAGAACTGCAGTGGAAGCTGAGGGAGAGACAGAAAGTCACAACTTTCCATTCTGTCTCTGTTTTTTTCCTTGTAGGAGAGGCACTACAAAACTTCATTTACAGTTCGGAGAAGTTAGCTTACTTTCACATAGCTTTAGTGACTATTTGCTGCTTGTGTATTAAAGCAAGTAACATAAAGCAAAATCAAACTTGTGTGCACATTTGTTAAAGAAAATGAGGAAATACTATTGCAAAAGTTACCTAAAGTAATTAGAACTGGCTTGCATTAGAAACTGAAAACAAGACAATTGTTAGAAGCATATTTTTGCATTCAGTTAATGATAGAATTCCTTTAACAACAGTTGTCTCTTACAGCTGAGCCTGAATATGGAAAGTTTTGTAGGAGATAACTATATAATTAAATATGATTAACAGCATAATACAATTATTGAAGCAATGGTAGTATCTGATGAATTATCTTAATATAAAACTACTGTGGCAGTGAAGAGAGAAGGATGAATGTTCAACCATTATAGGGTATGGAACACAAAGCCCAGCACCAATCCTTGCCAAAACTGCTGTGACAGTCTCAAGTAACTTAATCTCTTCTGCTGAGGACCTTGAAAATCACTTTGTAACAGCACTTCAGTATTTGAAATTAACTGATACTTTCTGAAGGTCGTTTTCATTCTATCATTTCCATCGTCAACTGTTTTAAATAAACTGGGTGGGGAAACATTCATCCGCTGTGGAGCGAGGGCTAGAACACTTACTGGCCGTGAAGACGCGGCTCAAGAAATACTGAGGGAAACTCTGACAGAGAACTGGGACAGGGGGATTATAGGTCTCCTGTTTACTTGGTTTTGTTGAAAGAATTTAGATTGAAAAGAACTTAAGGAATCTCTTTTTCATTAGAAGAAGGCTGAAGAACCAGTTCCATCTCCTAAGCCAGAAGTGAAGACAACAGTTTTGCAGAATTCTGGTATACTTCCAACAAGAGATCAAAAGGTACTGAAATATATTTTTATGAAGTACAAGCACTAAATTCACTTTGTGTGAAAGACTTTAATCGCATTATTAGTTAAACTGAGCTCCTGGAAAATGTTACTTTGTGTATTAATAGACACAGACAGATTAGGACAGGGCAGTGTATGGATCCCTTCCTGTTGTATGCAGCAACAGTAGCATAGCCCAGTTCCTACATTCTGGTGCATTTACAAGGGAAGAAAGGTGAATTTCACATGCAGTTGGTCATGGTAAAAAGTTGCAACGCTGAGAGATGGTTTCTTACCAAGAAGGTAGCTTCTCTCTGCAGCTTATTTTAACACTGGTGTTTTGCAGAATGTGCACATACGTCGCACAGAATCATACATCATATAAGCTGGCTAACATGTAACCACATTGGCATCCCCTTAACCTAGTCTTGCCTTGTCCTAGACGCTGCTGGACTTGGAAGATGACTTGGATAACTTGGATCTGGAGGATATCGACACCACAGATATCAATCTGGATGAAGAGATTTTAGATGAGTGAACATACTTTTTACATGACCAAATCAATTGCTCCAAACAAAGGAATGAAGTTCTGTGGACTATGTGCTCCATGTTAATTTGATTTTTATACTGCAAGTGGACCATGTACATGTAGAAAGAAGGGTAAACCCAGCAACTGTACAAAAAGAATCAGCTTCCTGTGTGTTGAAATTCAAGATGTAGGCCTGCTCCAGTGAATACTAAAAAATGTTTTCATTTATTAAGTGATTCAATAAACCTTTTAAACGTTCTCCAATTACTGTAGTAATTCTACTGTTCTTACACACTATTGAAGCTGGGCTGTTGCATTTTCACTGTGCTATTTAGTTTGTATCTGTTAACAATCAGTAGTTCAGTTACTCTTCCAGACAACACTTTTAACTAAAAGATCTAACGCAACACTAAGATGTAGTGTTAAACATGTTCCTAAAGAAATCTCTCCAGACCCTACACTCACTTCAATAAGTAAAGTTGATTGTGGGCAATTCTTGAGATCCAAGATGCAACAATAAAAGAATTCAATTTGGAGTATATTGTCATCTCAAAACAGAAGTCCTGATCACTGCTATAAATTTATTTATAGAGCTTCTGAAAATAACAAGCTGCTGTAGTGATCCTTACACATTTCACTAAAAAAAAACTCTAGAATGGTCAGTTGTTTAAAGAATTTATTATGGAAGCCTGTACAGAGAATGTTTATAAACTTATGAACTAAGGTTTATTTCATGAAGCTGTAGAAGTAGCCATTGCTTCTTCATAAGCCTGGAGGGCAAGTTGTACGTAGCCTTCTTTCTGTGATTCAGTCTTCACAAATACCTGTAAACAGAGCAGGAGAGAGATTAATATACAATTAAGAGCACAGTTGCACAATGAGATTTCATGATTCCAGTGGTGCATCAGCCAGCTACAGCCAAAATCCTGGTGCGGCTATAATTAAAACAAAAAACACCCACAACCTGGCATGCACAACACTTCTGCTTGTCAAGGTAAGGAAAAGTTTAGACTACTAAATCAACTTCTGCTGTTCAAAAGCTTTCTCTTCTGTAGTTAAGTAGCCTTAAAGTAAAAAAGCATACCTTGATCAGATCCACTCCTTGAAGCTTCCCTTCTTTAGCTTCTTTTGCTGATTGACATTCAGGATGAAGCATATGATACAGTGTAATTAAACTTGTAGCATCATCCAGCCTAAACAAATAAAGGCCCATTTGTAGCAATTACTTTCTCTTAATAATATTTAGAGAAAGTATACTTTGTGGTGTACTTTGCATGCCACAGGCTTTCATAAACTTCTGCTTTCACTGAGTATAGTCATTAGAATATACAGCTAAACAGGCAGCCCATCATCTATCACGATGGCAACCTGGTTGTGAGAAGGAAGACCAGAAGCACACAAACACCAAGGTGCACCACGTAAGGTACATAAGTTTATCCATAGTGCAGGCTAAGCCTGACATACCATTCAGCAGTAAAAAAGCTAAAATATCTGTAAAATACAAGTATTTAGTGGAACAACTATGCCATCTGACATCGACTGCGGTAACTAGCCTGTTTTACAGAAGTAGTAGTGTAAGTTTTGTGACACCTAGTCCTCAGCTGAATTTAAAACTGAACAGGTGTCTTACAAAAATGTAAGCATAAGCCAAAAATGGGTGGGTTTGATGCTCCAAACTCTGGTAATTCAAGTTACCTGGATATTTGAATTTTCCCTTTAACAGTTTGATTCCAAAACTGGAACTTCCCTGTATTTCTTCATGTCCTCAGGTGTAAAAATAAGATCTAACGACCTGTTGAAAGTTTCTAACTTCAACAGTAGGAAATGAATGCCACCATCACTGCAACTCAGAGTTCTCATTGTACAAGTTTCTCCTAGCTCTAGTGACATTTTGCACAATTAAATAGTTTGCTTCAGGGAGTTTTGAATAAGTTTAGCAGTATATGTTACACTTTCATTTTAAAGGGGTAGATTTCTGTATCTATCTGTTCTAAGCTACTTAGGAATTGTGTGTCAATCTTAAAACAAAATTGATCAGTATAGTATAAAATTGTTATAAAATTATAGCATAAAATTGTTAGGCTTTAAGATCAGCACTCTCTAGAGCCAGAACTGTACTGACAATTACATGGGAAACAAAAGTAAAATCTCAACAACTACAAAAGGCTAATTTCTGCAGAAACCTAATTTAATATCCTACAACTTCAGGGACTAGTTGGTGCTTCCATTCAGCATCTGTATAGCTAAAAGTTAAAGCTAGCCTAAATTATCATACCAATGAAAACTTTTATAGACCTTACAGAAATACTGTTTTTATTTTCAAACAATAGTACTTGTTTTCTATTTGTTTAGATAAACAGAATTAATAAGTGATCAACACCACTTACAAGTCTCTGTGGATCATATCTATTAGTAAGCCATCCGTTTTCTTTCTGTTTACTAGATACCATACCATTCCTCCAAAGTGTCTTGTTGAACGGAGCAGATCATACTTGGCGTGTTTCTCAATGTCATCATATGTCCGATGATGAACCTAGCCACAGACAGTGTTTCAGTTTCATCAGCATACCTGGAACTCGATGACAGTTTCTCCCCTCTACCTCTCACTTACAACTTTTAATCTATTCTCAGACCTCCCTAAAGTGCAGGAGTAAGCCACAGGCTGAACCATGCTACCTTAAAGCTTTATATGTGTTATAATTCAGGGTAACACCAGGATAACCCAGTTGTTAGTACTTAGGCATAGACATCTTTATGTTAAGAGAAAGCTAAATAACGGCTACACACTGAAAATTTGGGGGAGAGTGACATAAGCCCTGAACCTTCATTTCACTGCTGTCCAGTTGCAATTTATTTAAGGCAAAAAATGCTAGAGCAAAGAGGTAAAATTTTACTTTGAAGAAAAGATACTTGAAAAATTGCCCTATAGAAGTCATGTTCTCAGTGATGCAAGACAAAAAAGTTCATTGCAAGGNAAGAATACATATAAAAACCAATTTTGATCACCAGGTAATACTCCTGTTTACAAAACAAACCCTAAAGTTCTTCACTAATATTAATTATTTATTAGAAAACTGAAAAGTGAACTCACTCTGATATAGTCAGGTGAATCTGGCTCAAACTGAGCAATGCACATGTTAAGGATATCCTCATGACGGTCTTGCCGAAATACAGTCTAAAACAACAGTTCAAATTCAGGAATAGATTCTGTATCATACCATTCCAACTATCCAAAATCAAAACAGCAGCCACAAGATTTCTGTTCTGGGCTTTCACTGGGATTAAGTGAGTATCCGCTTAATCACAAGACAAAATGGATAAAAGTGTAGTAACTGCCTTGATGACACTAATACAATGTTTCTCGACTTTGGTTTCCAAAAGACCAGTTCATATTTTCAGATTAAGCATACAGTTTCATCAAGGCATAACAATTAAATTTGGACTTAGAGTATGACAGAATATTTACACCTACCCAGGATTTACCTGGTTCCCAACCCAGAACTTTATAGTAAGTATTCTAAGTAACTTATAATGATAAGCAACTGTTCAAAACAGAATTCGAACAGCTTAAAACATAAAAGCAGACTGGCTTATTCAGAGCTACTCTGTCTAAATAGCACAATTTCACTATCCAAGCACAAGCACGGAAAAGTGATCAGTTTTGAAAACCAGGAAGCTCTTACCCCAAGGTTTTCATCCTTGAATACCACAGGGGGAATAACTCTGCGCCCTTCTTTTGGGAAGAATATCTGTATCATTCTGTCTCGTTCTTCCCAGGTTGCTTTGCGTAATACACCATTAGGTTCTCTAACTACAATGAAACGCTCCTGAAAAGGTAAAAAAAGAGTATTATCTCCCAAAGTCTTCTCTCTTCATAGCCTGAACCACTGGAAAAAGATTCATGTTTGGCAAACCCACACTAACAATACCAGTCTCTTTCTGATTGTTGCTACATGCTAAATTCATAATTTCTCCCCTGATACCTGCTGAGTGCTATATTTGCATCTTAATTTTATTGTATGACATAACTGCACATGTGTCTACACGAAAAGCTACAACTCTGTGAAGTTTAGACAGATAACGTAACTAACACCCAGAGAATAGAGTTAATGTTGCTGCTGGCCTGATTTTATGCATTTAATAACATCTACTTAATTAAGAATGCAAGTGTCTTGTACCCTTTTAACTTTGTTTCAGAGGTAGGCACTAGAATCAAGCAAGGGCAAGTGCAAAATAAACAAACAAACAAACAATATACTCAGATCTGTTCACAAGCCTATTTGATTTAGGGCTGCAGACAGGACAGAGGAAGTTTTCAATACATTGAGGCAGAAGAATAGCGGGTTCCTGGAGAGAGCTCTGGGATGGAATAATAAATGGGAGACTTGACAATTCATTTCACAGGATCATCACCGTATGCACGTTTGAACCATGGAAACGACATAAAATTGTAAATATTGTTAGGGACTTTTCCAGCCTCTTATTACTGGTACTGAAGACAATCTAGATGTTTCATTATACATAGAAAGCTAGCTGTCATCTTTATCCCTATACTCCACAGTTTTATTTAACAACTGTTTCTTCACAGGTTTCACATGAATTCATTTATCATTTACTCAGCTTTCCCCAGATCTTTGCAACTGTGAAGCAGCTCCATCTTTTGGTCTACACACAGTACCAAGTAATCCAATTCCACAGAAAGCTTCTAGGAAGTATGGAAGAAGTCAGCACTTATAGCAAATCACAAGCATATGCTTTTAAAATAATTAACTAACTATCCCACAGCTCCCCACACACACACCTGGTTTTGAGCATGGGAATTAATTTTTCATTATAAGTTAGAAGCAAACATTTAGAAATATGTCTTTGTATTGCCTTGTACCAGTCTGAATTTACAACCCCTCAGTGTTTTCGCAGACTGCTATAACTACATTTTTTAAAACCTAAAGTTTATTTTGAAATTAAGAATGAAAAGCTCTTAAAATAAGTTAATATATTGTTACTTACACGATGTGGAATGGAGTAAGTTAAATCTGTAAATATATATTTTGTAGTTTCAGTTCCTTCAAGGAATTTGTCTTCTGCTAAGATATCATCAATTGGCTCTCGTTCTTTCAAAACAGGGGGCATAATTAGTTTTTCTTTAGCTTCCTCAATGGCTTTTCTTGTGGCCTAAAAAAAAAAAAGCAGTTTAATTTTACAATTAAAAACCCATGCTATTGGAAAGCTAACACACAATTTTAAGACAAGTATTTTTGTTTAGAGAGAAATTTTAAAAATCTTTTTTTTCTTCTGCTGCTGCAGTTGAGAAGTGAGACGCTAATTCAATCTCCAGGTAGATTAATTGCATGTGAACAATACACCACTACTGTTAACTTGGGCGAATTGCTGGAAGAAGTTCCAAAACTAAAATCTACATATACTACTGCAAACGCCAGGTTTATTTCAAGTACTTTCCCGTGGTAAGTTTCCCCCAAAGCACAAACCACAATAAACAGTTTATGTATTGCTGCAATTGTGGTTATATAAGAACTGGTTTAAGTCAGGCCCCTTCCTCAGCCTGAACCGTGGTCAGACAACAGGTAGTCAAAGGATACCCAGGGCTATACCTTAAGCACCAGATAAAGCCACTTAACACAATTAGGAAGCATGAGGGAAGCATAAGGAAAGGAAGCATAAAGAAATTTTTACTGAAAAAGAAGTAAAAAGGGTATTCAATCTCCTTCTGTACTCCATAAAATCACAAACAATTGGATAAACAGAATGGACCACTTAAAGTGAAGGAACATCTATTTACACTAATTTAGGAAATGACCTGAAACGAAGAGAAACCGAAATGTTTTCAATAGCAGCAATAAAGGAAGCAGAAATACGGACTGTTACAGACTTTTGCTAATACTAAAGCTTATGTCAAAACAAAGCAGCGCAGCCTACCTCTTCCAGCTGAGCTTCTGTCATCAGCTTATACTTGGGCGGTTTAAGCTCCTTTTTCACCGGCCTAAAAACCTTCTGCAGGTTGAGCCCCATCATTTTGTAGAGCAGATTTTGAACCGCTTCATCCCCAAAGGAAGGCTTGGTGGCTTTTCCCTCTGCGGGAAGTGGCGGGGGGGCGGATTTCACAGGCTGTTAACCCGGCGAGCCGGGAGGCCGCGGTCGGGCCACCCCCTTCTCTCAGGCGAAGGCCCGGCGGCAGCCGCTTCGCCGGGCCGGTC
>VZSZ01004998.1:333961-480982 GCA_013398815.1 Ibidorhyncha struthersii | reverse complement strand
GGGGGGGCTAATCCCCTCACGTACCGTCCACGGTCCCCGCGTCCTGCCCGAGGCCCCGCTGCGCGCGCCAGCCCCACAGCGTCCGCGCCACGCGCAAAAGCCGCGCGGGAGCCGCCGCTGAGCCCCACGCGCCGAGCGCCGCCATCTTACACACGCCCCTTCCCGCCCCGCCGCCGCCGCGCGCCGGATGGCCCCTCGAGGCACGCCGGGAAATGGAGTCTCCCTTCGCCTCAGCGGCCCTGTCAGGGCGGTGCCGCCGGGGGAGCGGTGGCTCCGGTCGGTGAGCCCGTGTTAGTGAGAGAGAAACGATGTCCCCCGGGCCGACAACCCGGGGAAAAAGGCAAAAACCGGCTCCCAAAGCGTTTGTGCTATTAAAACGCCGGTGAGGCGAAGGTGAGGGCTGGGTTAGGGCGTGAGCACGTTCCTGTCAGAGTGTGACAACGCCGGCGGCGGGAGCAGGGAGGGACGTGGCGGGAGCAGAGGAGACGGCCGGTTCCCTCAGCCGGCGAGGGGACAGAGCAGGGCTCCAGGCTGGCAGGTTTCCTTGATTAGCGGGGAGACAAAGTAGTAGGGAGAAAGAGGAATTGAGAACAACTGGCGAACTGCAAGTGCTCAGGCGTTAGGAAAGGTGCGAGGCGGTAGGTGGGTGCACTTGATCGGGAGCTGCCTGGTCTGATGCCCCTCCGGTCGGTCAGCCGGCAGGGCAGGCAGCTTCCTGCCCTGGGTCCCGGGCAGTCTGCCTGAGAGGGAGAAATACTGTGGTAATTTATGAAAAATTCAAACCTCGTGTGGTTCTCTTTGCTAATTTCACACTTGCACGGTGACTGAAAGGGGGGTCTGGTTGTCAGGTAGCAGATTTTCCATCTGGCCCATAATCTGAGGGAACTCCAAAGGACACAGCAAGTAAACCATGAGTATTCATCCCTGAAAGTAATACCTGAGAAGTATCTGTGCCTCTCCCGTGCACTGGTTTCCTCAGTCTGGCAAAAGGAGTCACTGCCATTGGTGGTGACGAGTTTAGTCTTCTCATGTTTGGGGAGCTTTAGTGTTTTTGTAAAGGAGAGAAAAAAAGTAACTGTATTCAAGCATAAAACCAAAATTAAATTTTATATCCAACAGATATGGCAGATCAGATCTGATAGCTGTGAAGAGGGGGTATGCAGTTGAAACTGGTATGTTATTTCATTAAAACAATAGCTTCTTGTAACTGAGTCTATTTCAACAGGTTGAAAGTTTATTGCTACTTGAACTTTATTTTCTCTAGCTGGTCTTCTATTGTGAATTTCAGTCTTACAGACTGTGGTTAGGGGTGCATGAAACAGAAAGAAAACCTACGATCAACAGACAAGTTTCTGTACAGGAGCCCTGAATGCTTCGAATTTTAAAAATGTTCAAAGTCACACAGGGATGCAAGCTGGCTGATGACTTCCCATTGAAACAGGAAATACTTCATCTCCAGAAGGGGAGATATGGAAACACAAGTAATGTGCCTAAATTCTGTAGATTTCCAATTGTTTTAAAGTTTAGTGAGTTGTTCATTGCTTTGCCAAATCAAAGTCTAAATTATATTACTTTTGAAAATGGAGATTGAGGTCTTAGAGAAAATGAAGACTTTATAGCATTCAGTGTTTTTCTTTAGGATAAAAAATGAAATCAGATGAAAAATATATATTATCAGATGAAAAATATATTTGTTTCTAGTAATAGATCTTCATGGTACTGGGGACTATTCCTATTTTCCTCAGCCTATTCAATATCCAAACACATGTGCTGGCTTACATTTTATATTCAAGCTTTTCAATATCCTGGCCTTTGCAGGAGGGCATATTCTTCTCATATTTGTGTTGGTACAATTAAGTTGAAATCACTGAGAACTGAAGAGTGCAAACAAACACTTAAGGTTATTCTAATGTAATGTTGTGCTTAATTTTTTGAAATAATGCTAAGAAAATGAAAAATAATTTTGAGGAAATGGAGAAGATGTTGTTTTTCAATTCTTGCTCAGAAGATCTCTCGAGTGAGAGCTATACCCTATAAGGGAATTGGGAAGTTATTTGGCGACTTGCCTAAAAGCCACTTCAGACCTGTTCATGAATTTGGATGGCAAGCCAACGTCCATTTTAATTCACTGAAGTGCTTAGAAAAACAACATAATTTATTAGGCTATATCTAGGAGAGGTTAAATTCACATTCATTCTGTACTGGAGTAGTAACAGCTGCTGTGAGGATTAGCCTTTTGGCTGGTGGGGTGAAAGGAAATACTAACTAACTATACTGTAGATGGAAGTATAGCAGGTTAACATAATTTATAAAATCATAGCAATTTATATTGGATAGTTGATTATATTTTATTTATGGTGTATATTTGAAGTAATCATTTTAAGTAGGATGTTTTATATTGGTATACTTAAAAAATACACCACCAGCTTGAAGAACCAGTGGTGTAAAAATTGATAATGAAATAAAGAGTCTTTCTTAGCTTTTATTATTATTTTGAATGCATCCCAGAACAGTTGCTGTTGGAAAAGTACAACCATCTGATGACAGGTGGATGTCCCCTGTGAAACACATTGGTGGTCTAAGTCTGGATTCTATTGGAAAAGTGTCAATACAAAATCACCTCCACAATTGGCATTAATTTCCTTTTTGTTGGTAGTTTCATGAGGGCAAAAGGATCAGATGGCTGCTGAGAGTGAACCAGTTTGGTTAACATCTTGGGGAAAGAGAAGGCAAATGGGGAGCTTAAGAGCTTGCATTGTTGCTTTGCCTATTTAATTGACAAAATAAGGAGCTGTAATTTACCAGGCTTTCTGAATAATAAATATGTCAAAGAAGTAGTAAGAAGTTGTTAGGAAGGAAGAATTCTTTCTTTGAAAAAATAGAGTGAAAAATACAAAATACAAAGTTTGGTAACTGTGCATCCAGCTGCTGTAAGAAGAAACAGACTGAACTCTGCGTACATGTCCACAGTTGATGACATGACCTTTTTAAAATTAATGGCTGGTTCTTTTGTTCCTGATAAGAATGAATCTGGCAGTCCTGTGGAACATTTTTTCTGAGGGACACAATGGACCAGGTTGGAAGCTCTTTTTACTAAACCTGCATGGATTAGTCTGAAGAGAAATTATTTTTCACAGAGAAGGCAGGGAACGCTAAAGTAAGAGAGGGGACACAAACCTTATTATGTCATCAAATTAGTCTTCAAAGGAATAATATATTAGATGTGGTTGATTTTGTTTCCCCATGCACATAGATAGAGTGGGGTATTTTTTTGCTAAAATTATTGCGGTGGTCGTTTGTAATATGATTGTCTATTTTCAGGCATATTACCTGCAAGCATCTTATTTGCCCTTTTCTTTTGTTTGAGGGAGATGTTAGTATTATTTTCTCTTGAATTGTCTTCTCAGGTCTGTAGCCATGGATTTGCATTGCCACACAGAGCCCTGGGTAGCGATTTTGGTGATGGTGGTGATGATGATGCATAAGCCTTTGCTAATACATCGAAGTGGCTAATTTCTATTTTAAAGACGATATAGATATCTGAAGCTGTTTTATTTTCAAATTTCATTTTGATACTTGACAGCAGGGACAGATCAATGTGGCTGTAGAACTCTGCCCAGGCATGCTGGGCCAAACTTACCTCTGAGGGCAGAGTTAAGGGTAGTTCTGTGGACAAAGCCCGTTTTTACAGATAATAACAGAGGTGGCCACAGAAGCTGCAGTAGTTGAGCTCAACTGTAGCTGTTATCATCCTGCGTGAACAGCTGCCTTCTGTCGCCTGTGTAAATACACTTAGTGAGATGTAATGAGTGAAAGATTATGCAAAAGTCTTCCAAGTTTCTTTCTTTGGTACTGTCGGTTTTAGCAAGCGCTAATAGTAAGCATAGATTGAAGAGAAAATGTCCCTCTAGGTTTTATTTGTGCCTTGACTATTTGACATTTGTATTTCAAATTTGAATGAAAAATGACAAAACAAAAAAAAAATTATATGTGCTCTTTATTTTTAATTTTCAGTCTCGTTTCAGGTGAACTTGTACTATGTACGTGTGCTATATTCCGATGGGCCACAGGGGGGCAAGACAGATTTTAAACATGAATGAAAGTGCCTGAGTAGTTATAGTGGATAATGTAAATGAATTGTTTTCGTTAATGACCCACATTTGCCTCTGTCTCACATAAAGCTGCCATAATCTCACTTTAATAATGATAAATCAGATATATACAAATACTGTCTCCAGTAATTGAGATTACATACATTATTTATAGTAGGGATATAAATCCCATTTCAGTTTATATTGTTTTCTTTGCTACAATATAAGTGCTTGAGCCAAAGCCCATTAAAGCCATTGGAAGCCCTTCCCTGACTTCAGCAAGCTCTGAATTAAGATTCCATATTTTTCAAATAAATTTTATTGTTCCTTTCTGCTCTTATAATACTTATCTGTTAAAAATGAATTGTCAGGAAAAAAATAATAGTAAATATTCAGTATTATTCATGGCAAGGTAGGATTTGAGTAATTGTTGTTTTCCCTCTTCTTAATCATTTTTTAACCTCCCTCTCATCCCATCACTGTTTAAAGTCTTGTCTATCTGAAGCCAAGCACTTGCCAGGGCATTGCAAACTAAATCTCGTGTCCAGCACAAATTGTTATACGTGGGCAGGATGGGATCTATCTGATACCTTTATTTCCACAGTAGAAGGCAGTAGAAGGACAGAGCAAGGATCCTGGCAGATTTGTTGGTTTATTTCTTTCTCTGGGGACAGGAATGTTTGGAGGAGATGGCACCCTCCAATTCAAAGGTTAATTATAGTTTTCCCCTTCTCTCTTGTTGCTAACACACGTAGTCAATACCTTTCTCTCATAATTGTACTTTTGTCTGTTTTTCACTGAAACCTGACACCTGCCAGAATACTCTGAAACCTAGACTGTCCGGATTAAACCTAGATGTGTGTTATGTGTATTGCCTGGCCTGTTGTCAAAGGCTTCATAAAAATCCCAATCAGATGTATCTACTAGTTACACTTTGTCACATTTTGTCACTCTCCCAAAGTAGTCCGGAGGTATGATTTTCCTGCTTTTATCATCTAAGTTTCATCAGGGCTGTTGCATCATTTTATGGTTTTTCATTTATTTATTTCATCAATGTATTTACCTGACACAGAAGTATATCATCCTGTTTATAAGCTGTTCTAATACCTCTTCAGTGGTAACTGCAAAATTTCCAGCCTCTTCTCATAATAGCTGATTTTATTAACATACGCAACCACTTCATTTTTCAATTCTGTCAGGAGTAGGTGAATACATTTTTCTGTTGATGACTTGTTACAGTTAAATAGATTAATTGTTCCCAAAACTGGTTCAGTTTCTATCAGAATTTTATTTTTTTGTTTATTTTTTCCGTTCAACAAGCAGTTACCTCACAACCGGCCACCTTGTTGCTTAGTGATGCCAATAAACCACTCTTAACTGCACGCTATTCCCTTCTCATGTCCATTTTGCCTCTGATACTCCATCTGTGTCTGGGATTCTTTCACAAATTCACTTTTTCCGGTTTATGTAATTATTTTATTTCTATTTATATTATTTAAAATAAATAGATAAAAGAAAATTTAAAATAAAATCCCCTCTCTTCTAAAGGTGGCACTGGCAGGGTTTGGGGGTTTTTTGGTTTTGTTCACTGGGGTTTTTTTCCCCTTTGGATCCAGAATGTAATACAAATTAAATTTACTTAGGCAACCCCACTGTGCATTTTAAAAAGTCATTATAAAGACAGGATCCTGGGGGTCTGACAGGAAAGCTAAAACAGCTGTGCTCTCCAGTACAAACAAGACATAAATCTACAGTATCTTCTCTTCATGATCAAATAAGCGAAAGAAAAGGCTCTGAAAGTAAAAGATATTTTTATCTCCCAGAAGCAGAGCTAAAAGAATTTATCGTCAGTTTAAATCTCAGCCATTTCTGTTAGGCTGTTAAAATCTAACATTTTTTCATTTGTTTTAAGTAGAAGTATTTTGATTTGCTAGCCAAACAACTTTATTTACCTGTTTGATATGAGGGTTGTCTTTAAGTCCAAGATTAAATGATTATTCAGCTCTTTAGTGAAGAGCATACCTCACAAGAACCGTTTCCAGTTTTCTTTATTATTGTTATTTCCTTTCTATCCAAGAAAATCAAGAAAATGCTAGAAACAAAAATAGACATAGAATTAATTTGGTCAAATACTTATCAGGTTGTTTTCCCTATTTATTTCCAAGTAAACCTCTTGACATTTATTAGGTTGCCCACTAGATTTAATGGGAAGATTCCCATCCATTTTTGGACAAACTGTCTGAGTAGAGTACGAGATGTCACTAGATGATTTCCAGAACAGTGTGGACAAAAATGATTCAGCTGGTGCTATACCTGCTTAATCTGGGGCAAAATATTTATGTATATTCTTTACAAACTATTTTAAAATTGTGCACTGAATTAGTAATTGCATCTATGCTTCTTTGGTTTTCAGAGAGTATGTATATGTGTAGAAACCTGTACACTGTGTTACCACAGCTCTTTCTCTTGTGTACCCATAATCCCTGTATGCTTAGCCATGCCATTTTGCAATACATGATATGATCATTAACATGTGTCAATGTTTGTACATTTGGACTAGAATAAGTGCTTGGATCTTTATGAAGGCACATATTACATATCTAAACAAATAATGTAACCGGGCAGCTGGAGAGATCTAGTGGTGGCTTTATAAAATGTTTCAAGGGAAAAAAAAAAAAAGCAGACAGCCCAGCATGCCAGGAGAAATATTAGTGACAGAAACATGAAAAACACAGGCCTAACTCTGCCCCATTCACTGTATGCAGCGTGCCCCCATTTGTCAGGGGGATGAGTGTACGAGACACAAAGTCGAAGCGTGGAATTCTTTCCTTATTGGGGAAGGGGATGAAAAACAACCTTACAGCAAGCAAGTAGACTGAAAATTAAGAGGAAAAGCTAAAAGTACTCGAAGTCCAAATGTTTGTATCTGGTTAGTGGTTTGGGTTTTTTTGCAACTGCACAGCAGAAGGGGAATGTCTTGGTCCTCCTTTTTATTCACACTATTTTAGGCTGCCTGATTCTGATTCCTTCCCTTTCACCCAGTCCATGCGCACACATCATATCTTTTCATAAACAGTCTCAGCTTATTATGCAAGTGGAAATAATGAATAATTTTTTTTCAGGTTGTTGAGCTGAATCGAGTCACAGAGTGGTCTAATGAGTGCCAGAGCCTCTGAGGGAAAAGGAATGGAAGCAGGATCTTCTCCTTTCATTAGCAGCAAGCCTCCAGATTGTGTCACAGCATTTCAGGTAACTATAGCCTCAAGATGCAGTTTTATAATGGGCCAAAACTGATCTAAGACCGTCATGCTCCCTCTGTTCAAGCCCTCCCTTGGGCTGCTTTGCTTGCTGGAAACATTTTGGTCTTCATGACAGTCATTAAACAGAGTCAATGATTTTCTTCTGAATTTTGATTAGAAGCACAATAGTTTGGGCCACATACACATGATATTTTACAGTAGAACACTGCAGCACTGAGATCACTTCGTTTTTCCTGTGTGCTGCAGTGCAGGAGAACTACTTCCAACCCAAGTACCATTTACTTTATAAGTAGGCGGTGGAATTTTTGATTAATACTTACAAATTAAGTAGACTATTGCTTGGATGGAGTGCTGAGGCAGCAGAAAATTATGTCTGATCCTGTGAGCAACAGAGCAATATGACTTCAGTATTGTATAGTTTTGAATAACTGTACAAAATTAACTGTGCATTTGCTGTGCGCATTTCAGCCCTAAAGACCAAATACTTGCCCTTAAAGCAAAGCATCATTTTAATTAGTTGTTCACTCTTTCTCCCTCACCTCTCATTTCTGGGTTGTTTTTTTTTTTTATGGGATACCTGATCAAGCTTCTTCTAAATTCTGGTAAAATATGTGACTGTGCAATATACTATATGCTCTAAATATGATTATATCCTACTGATGACAGTTAAATGATGCTTACTTTATAGTCAGACATTCTTTTGCTTTCTTCTAATGATTTCCTCAGTGCTACTCAGAAAAAGAATGGTAGTTCAGAATAGTGTCTGCCTTGTCAACTATTAGATGTGATTGTTTTATCACGTAGTACTGTATTTCTGAAAAACAAAACTAATCCGTGTTTATTATTGTGAAATCATTTACAATATCCTTTCGAAGTTCTCAGCGTTATTCCCCGTATGGCCACAGAACACTAGATGGCACTGTGTGGCTGTGTGTCATGCGCAGGAATGACCGTAGCAACAGCCTCTTGACACATGAAAGAATCCTCATCTTTCAAAAATATTTGTAATATTGCCTTTTTATTATGAAAACAATCAAAACGTGTAAATTATCGATTTTTACACTCTAAAAGCATTTCAAACCTTCTTTTTCCTGCATTATGATTACATGGGGAACACTTCTTAATGAGTTAGACTGGTGAGTACATTTGCGAATTTTTTTGGTCTACTGTAAAGCTCTCCAATGAATTAATCTACCAAAAGGGAGATTTTTCAGTTCCTGATATCATCAGCATTCTCCTTACTATAGAACAGGAAGGAAGGAATGACAGGTAGTGTGTTGTCCTCTCCTGTCTCCTCAAATAACCTTCTACTCAGCGCCATGGCATTCATGAGAATGGACATTTTAAAAATTAAGTAAAAGCAAAAAGTGTTAGGTAGCAACAGCAACCTTATACCCTTATTTTGAGCTACAGAGTCATCTTGAAGACAACCGGTGCACCAGTTGTTACTTTGTTAGTATTTGGTTGGGTTTGGATGACTTCGAAAGAAGTGGTTTCAGAAACACCACATCTTACACAACTAAGACGTTATTCAAAAGGCCCAAATCCTGCAGAGGGTCTTTAAGAAAAAGATTGTGTTTTGGTAATGTAGTTAAGCCACATGTAGTGTGTTGTTACTTTTCCGTGTCATATCCTATCTCTGTTTCGCTGCTTTGAGTCTCTCTCTTCCCTGGCCTGTGTGGATCACTTTTCATCAAGATAAAACCAATTCCTAGGTAGGAGCTGGGTTCTGTTAATAATTGCCATAGGCTTCTTGGTGACTCTGGATCAGTCGCTTTTCCATTTTGTGTTTCATAATTCCCCTAGCTTTAAAATACAGATTGATTGGATGGATAGTAAAAATGAAGTGTTACTGTATGTATTCCTACTTCCATTTTTGTTGATGAAATATATTCATTTAAAAAAATTATTAAAGTGTTTAATGAGTAGCTGCCATGTAAGTTTGAGGGCTTTTGACCAGGTATTATTTTATTTTCTAGTATAATTTTGCATTATCTCTGCAACGTGTTTTCAATTTTTCCAAACAGCCCAATTTTTTAAAATGCTGTCTCTTTATCCAGCAAGTCTCACTCTGTCCTATGTCTGGCAAAGTTAATTATCTCACCTTACAGAAACGTAGGCAGAAATAATTTTTAGAATGAGATGATGATATGACTTTAACGTGCCTCTGTACAATTTTGCATGTAGTGTATTATTCCTGTACAAACAAGAGAGAGATTTTTAATGGTGAGGAACCACCAAGAGTGCTACAGATGGGCATTATGCCTAAAACACCACAAAATGTTGCATTCCCTCTGCCTGCTGGTGTATTCTGAGCAGGGCAGGAAGGCTGTGTGTCTGCCTCTTGGGACAGGGGGATTAAAAAGTGGTTTCATGTTCTGTTCCAATGAAACTGGCTTGCAGTTCCTGTAGAACTCAGTGATGGTCGAATGAATGTAGCGCTGTCTCATTCTTTCTCTTATTATAGGCGATGCTGCTGTCTTTGCCGAAAGGGAGAGGTATAGCATAGAGCAGCCATTTTATTTCCAGCTCCTCCCCATTGTCTTTTCCATCCTACTGCAGCATTCAATGCTGTCTTGTGGCAAACACCAGCAGTCGTTCAGTTTTGGAAACATGGCTAACTAAGGCAGGGAGAATGTGGGGAAGAGGAATCCTGCACGGGAAGAACAAAATGTTTAGGGCATTTTATTAATGACCCTTCTCGGACCCCAGTTTCTTTTTTTCTGTTGGGTGCTCTGCTCCATGTTCCCCACTGGTGCTTTATTTCAACGTATTTGACCCCTCATGCACTTTCTTTTATCCACCCATTGTCCCTTTCTCTCCTCATCTTCTTTTCTTGGTAGAAGGGCATACCCTTGTGGCATTCAGTTTTGTTTGGTTAGGTCTGACACCTGTCCCCACCAATAACATTTTTATGGGTACTTGTAACCACTGTGTGTAAGTGTAAACTGTTACCTCTGGTGGCTACAATCCTTTACTTCCCAATAAAGAACACAAACAAGGAAAGCCCTTGCTCAGTGGAAATGAGGTTTGGACTTCCTACAGTTTGCAGACTGATCAACTCTAAAATTAAAACTGAACAATTGGAGAGCAGTACTAAAGTAAAACAAATATCAGTGATCAATCATGACAGAATTTTCCTGAGGTTTGAACTTACTGTTTTTCTTTCAATAATTCAAAATGAAATCAGAATCCAAACTAGCAATACAGCTGCCTTCATCCTCTTATAAAGCAACCAGTCTCTTAAAACAAGCAAATATATTATGAGCAGATATTAACCCCAAGTTATGTCCCCAATATTTTAGAAGCCAAGGATCTCTGTTTCCTCCTTCCGACAGGGGAGGAGTATGCCTATGCCTTGCTGGGTTAGAGTGTGATGAGGCCCACCTGCTCTGACCGACCAGGTCGCTCAGAAGCACTGCTGCTTTCTGCAGCAGGCCAGGTCAGGGGAAGAACTCCAGCGCACCTGCTCTGCTGGAACACCACTGCCAGGAACCTACAAAGCCTGGCTAGGCTGTGTTATGGTTTGTATTGAAAGACGACCAGGGATACAGATGCTGCTTGGGAACAACAGCTGTATTTTGAGATTATCTTGATGGCCAGAATGTATCCCATCCTTACAGAACGAATTGTTTCCCCCTGTCCTTCCCATTGACAACATCAGAACAGAGGACACTAAACTAAGTGTGCTATGTCTGAGGAGGTGTCCATGCCTCAGGATTCCCAGCTGGTGGGGAAAAACCCTTCAAAACACCCTTTCCAAATCAGATTGGTTTAATAGTAACAAGACTAAATGCTCTTGTCTCCTACTTATGTTTTCAATGAGAAAATGGCCAAGCAATAGCTAAAGCCCCTCACAGAAACAGGACATCCTGAGCTGTGGCAGATGGACTTCCTTTACAAAGTTTTAATTAAAGTTTTCAACAATAGCTCTGTGTATGTGCTTGGGGGGGTTAGCATGTGTACATGCTTATGTACACACACACTGTGCAATGCTACACAAGCTTTTTAAAATAACAGAAAATACTGTGGAATATGTATGTTTTGCTGAAAGAAATATATTTTGTAAAAAAAAAAAATGTTTACTCTGTTATGGCATGAGGCAGGATTAGGTAGAAATGAAATTTCAGGATGTGGGTGGCCACAGTTGAAGGTCTTATAGTGAGTGTTCAGTAAAATATCCTTGGAACATAAAATTAAAATAAATGAAGAGTAAACTTAAGCGATGTATCGGTGAACATAAACAAATCTTGACACTAAATAAATATTGTGAGGAAGACAAAGTGCAATAATTAGAAAGGGATAATTATGCTTTCTCTCCTTCCTAGAAGACATAGATAATATTTGTTGTAATTTCCTAAATACATATCAAAAATAGCTAGTGTAAGATGGTAGTAAATGATGACAAACTTCTGTTGAAGTTTATTATATACAAGAATCTACTCTGGTTGAAGGCCTGTTCCATAGTAAAAAAGACAGAGTAAAAGAAAAAATTAAAAAATATTTTAAAAGTTTTATCTGCTATCACGTATAAGAAGATCTGGAAATATCACATTTAATAAAGCAAAACAGTCACTATACTGTAATTTCGACAGGAATGGTGGTAAAGCATGTTATCCAATTATTGATGAAGTAGTTGGTAGCTTTTCACACAAAAACAATGTGTTGCAAAATGCAAGGGGGAAAGATGGTACATGAGTGCAGTTTTTCAAAAGTTATTTGCGTTCTATATCTGGGTTCCAACTGAGGCATCACCTGTGCCTGGGCTTCTTTGCTACAGAAGCCAGAAAGCCAGGAGTGAACTTTCCTGGGCCATTTAGTCAGGTATTGCAGCAAAAGTATGGCTTGTGATGCAGAACATCTGAGTATCTGGGCTTGTGTCACTAAATGATCAAACTGGTGCTTATCTTTCCTCAGCTCTCACTGCTTTTTTTCATCAAACAAATGTTACAAATCAGTGAATAATTGTAAATTATAGCAATATATCAAGGGCAATACATCTCACATTTAAATGCAAGGTAAATGCTTATAAGAAAGACGACTTCTAGTAATTGTCATGGAAGTTTAAAAGTATTTGGAGACTATAATAAAATTCCATTTTATTATATATTCCAAGGTTTTATTCCATCCTTCACCCAGTTCCACATAATTTGACCTTGTGTTTCACATGAAGTAGTCACAGTTCAAATTATGCAGCAGCAACCTCTATGGTCAGCACTTCTGGCTGAGTGTGGCTGTCTGTTATTGACCTGGCTCTGAACTAGACAAAGTGGTTGGCAGCCACATCCTTGTGCATGTTCTTTTGCTGTCACTCAACTTTGGTTGTAAGGAATTTCATGGTATTTCATCTCTGGATACAGTTTTGCAGAACTGGTGGAGGTGAACATTAAAGAAAGCAAAGCCCTTTTAAGATCAGGTCATATAGAAAGGATGTTTAAATGTTGGGGCATCAACCCGCACAGGTGCTTGGTTTATGTCAGTACTTATTGGAACAAAATTAAACTGACAGTGCCCTACTCGTGCCTGGCATCTTTTCAGTGGTCAGGTAGTGAAGCCCCAGTAAACAAATTATATTAAAGAGATTAATACATGGTGGGGTTTTGTTTATTTTGCATTTTTGTTAATAAGTAGTAGGCTGATTTGTGATAAGAGTATATTCTTCCTTTTAGAAAAATCATTTTATTTTAGTTAGAGGTATTTAAGAGTATCTTACAGATATAGATATGCTCTCCTGTTTAACGTGTAGACTTCCAGGAATTACTTTCCTCTCTTCATAGCTTAGAAAAAGCACGCAACCTTGTTATAGAACCCTATGTTAGACAGCAATTAGGAGAAGAGAATTCAGGAAGGCAAAGTGTAATTACTCCAACTGGAATTTGTCCAGAACCCAACCCCTGTGTTAAGACCTTGTTTCCTTACACTGGTTAAGATCACTCTGTACCCATACCCGCCCTGAATCAACATAAAAGCCAAGACTGTGAGTTGAATGCACTGTCTGAGACACAGGCGCCCCTAAATAGCTGCCCTTAGGATTCTGGGAATCAGATTTGCATGTAGAGCAATAGCATGTTTTGGAGAAGTGTTTGTTGGGGTTTTTTTAATGTTTGTGAGTGTTAACTTTAGTTCATTTCTGAGGTGCCAGTTTTCCAGGAGGGACAACAGATGGATGCTGTTCTGATGTCAATTATCTGGTACAGTTCTGTGGAACTCGAGAGAGTTTAGATTTTCAAAGAATGCTGTGAGATAATAAACTATTCTTATGATATTTTAACAAAATGATATTGTTGTCAATATCTAGTAAGAGCCTGAAAAAATATTTATTAAAAACTCTTTGCGTTTTTGTCTTATATGGTAAACAATTTGGTCTTCTAATCCCTCCTGGACGAGTTTAGGTTCATGCCCATGCTTAGAATGCCCTAGTCATAACCGCAGTGGCATCTTCACCCTCGCTTCTCTTTTAGGTTTTGTTGTACTGTATTCCCAGAAATCTGTCAGCCCATTGTGCTGTAAGTTACGCAAACATACAGTAAAAAAAGGCATGCCCCAAATTTGATGCTACTATAATTGAAACTCTTCTATTGTTCCTGTTATCACAGTATATAGAAGCCTTCCCAAGACGCTTTAGACAAGATAACCAAGGCTAAAAAAGAACAGCACTGAAAGGAATACTTGGTTTAGAAATCTTGTGTCTTTACTACAACAAGATAAAGGTTTTTTGTTTTTCTTCTCTTAAATTAAGATGTGAAAAGTCTTTCTCATTTTGTAATTGCAAACTGGAACCTGGTTTTATTATTCCTGGGAGACAATGGAACATGGGCAGGAAATGTTTGCTGTTGAGGACAAATGCTGTGGTGTGCCACACCAGTTGGAATCCCTAAGCCCTGAAGGTAGAAAACTGAGTAAATTCCATTTATTGTAAGTCAATAAGACCAGCCCCAGGTAGGTTACAATTGCATTTAACAGTGGGGAGAAGAAGTAGCAATGCTAGTGCTAGAAAATATGGACATATGTGAATGAATTTTGTGTACAGATAGATGGATTTGAATTCTTAAAACCAGAAAATAATAACAAACAAAATACATATCATACAGAAGAAATGTTTCGTAGTCTTTTATTTGTGAGTTAATTTTTGTAGAGATTTGGCTGACTTACATCTCTGCAAAACAAAGGGTTTTTACCATAAACTTAAATTTCCAACTGTCTGAGAAGATTCGTAAAGATTCTGATACAACACCAGAGGAAAAAATTAATTGGAACAATAAATGGTAATCAGATACATTTTACTGGGACGTATTCTTAAATGATCCGTGCTGTGTCCAAGAGCAATAGAACTTAAACTGGAGACATCAGGAAGATGTTGGTTTTATACCTTTGTTTTGAAATCTGTTTATTGTTCACCTCTTTGCAGTTACTATGGATTTAAACAGAAAAATTATGTCCAGGACATTTTTTTTCTAGTGTCCTTAGAGCCCTTAGGAAGAGAAAAACACATTGCAATTATTTTGTGGTGGTTTAATGCTGTACCTCTTTAGGATCAGTGGAATGCTTAATGTCTTCTGATGAATAATTAGGCCTGACTTGTTACTGGGAATGTCCCTGTAGGTATACATAGGAGCTAGTTAAGAGGAAGAGGGCTGAATGCTGGGCCCAAGGTTCTTTGGTTTGGCATGATGTTGGGATCTGCTCAGTGACTCTGCCACCTGGAAGCTGGTTGAGCTCTTGGAGGGTCAGGCTGCACAAGGGGCTGCGGAGGAAGAGAGGATGAGTGTGAGCAGACAGATCTAACCATTGCAATGCAGTGAAAGAATTTGTAGGGATGTGTTTTGCTTCCACACCAGGAGGAGGGGACTTACAGTGGACAAAAGGAATGTGTGGCCCTGTATCCTGAGCTTCCTGTTATATTATAAAGCTTTGATTTTGAGGTTTGCATTTACATCTCTATTCAAATCTGATTTCAATCCTGAGCTTGAAGCTCAGGACACAACCTCTCATCTTGCTTCCTGTTTTTCCTAGAGTTGTGCTGTTTATGGGCCAGAATAGAACCACGATTCACTTGTTTCCAGTTAGGACTTCCAGTGAAATCACTGGTTTCTCACAGTTGCCCAGCAGATCCAATTGAGAGTAATATTGGAAGAATAACAAATAGATCTCTGAGAAAGCAGGTGCTTCATTTTCAGTGGTTAAATGCAGTTTCAGTTCTCCTAGAAATTTAATCACAGTCTATAAAAGACTGTTAACAAAAGTTGTGATTTAGGGTTGTATGGATGCAGCCATATGTTGTCACTTCTTTCATTTTTTAGGATGATTTAGGAGATTGGGATGTAGTATTATATTATGACCCCAGAGTCTGATTCCAATGTTCTCTTTCCCTGAAAATGAAAGTTTGAGCAAGTCATTCTTCAGTTTAAGATTTGGTGCACATACTAAAATAAATCACTTTACTTCGGAAGTTTGATAAATTCTTCTTCAAATTCAAAATAAGGCTTTTCTAGACTTCATTTTCCATTGCCAAAGATACTGGGGGTTTTATTTGTTTATCTATTATAAATAACAATAGTTATAAATGCATTAAGTGTTCTGTTAGCATCCGAGCTTCTATTAGCATCACCGAAATAAGTAAAAATACCTACTGTGATTTAATAACCATATTGGCTAGCAGGTAGGAAATTCAATTGAGTAACACCTTGTTCAATATATGTTGCACTGAAGTTGAGAACAGCATTGAGCTGTCCTCTTCATTTCCCTCGCAGGTAGCAACAGTGAGTAGAAACAAAATAGCTCATAACGTAGGGGATAAAAATGGTTCAGAGAGCCCTGTGCAAGTGACCTAAAACACAAGATGGTTTATTGTGGTGGGTTAGTTATTTTAATGTTGGGCTAGTCCTCAGAGAATGGGTGGAACCCTTTCTCCATCCAGAAGAACTCAAAAAGGTATGAGCTCACAACAGGAACATGTGGAATTTACTCTGTTTTGCTCAAATCTGAGACATTAAGCCACCCAGGCCTGAAAAGTAAAACTGACCTGTTCAAATAACCGTAATACTTTGTGTGACTGAAAACTCCGTGCTAATTTTTTAAAGTATGTGAAGGTATCTTAGAGAAGAATGAGTATCTTGGATTCCCACCACTGGAGGCTAGATTTCATGAGAATGTCCTGTGTTTGCAAACTGTAAAGGAGGTATAGTTTAACCTGTATTTTCCCCTTAATTTTTCTTCTTGGAAGGAAGCAGGGAAATCTAGTGTTGGCTTCCAGCAAAAATAAATTGCTTCTTCGTGATTTCACCTGTGTAACAACTGCACTAGTCAATGGCTGGAGTGAATGTTCTTTTTCTTCCCTTCCTGCTTGCTCCTAGGAAGGGGTATGCTGCCTGCCTTTGTATTTGTAGTTTTATTGCCTAGCGTGCTTTTGATCATGGTGTTTTACCTGTATTAGATCCTGACTTCGCTGTTTCTTATGTATAAAAGTTGCACTAGTAACATCTTACCTTTTGTGTTAATTAGCTCACACTATAGAGGGGTTGTCAAGATATGGGTACAAGCAGCTCTCAGAGGAAAGAAAACCTCATGGCTGAAGTTAACCCCACAGGACTTTTTCAAAGCCACACAGGAAATCTGTGACAGATCCTAGAATAAATCCCAGATTTCCTGTCTCCTCCACTTGTGCTGTAACTACAGAGCCCAAATTTCTTAGCTGAGGAAAGTGTTGTCCAATATTATCTTTCTTTTTCTGCTATACTATTGCTTCAGTTTACTACACTGGTTGCTGCCATATGTTGTGCTGTGGTAGTTCATCCCTATGACTGTTGCATTTTGTGGAATATGCATGTGTATTGTACAGTGAACAGTATTAATGCTGAGTACCAGTACTGTTCAGCATTTAAGGAAATAAAACTCAATAAAGGAAGGTATTACAAGTTAACTACAGAGTTAACTGTCCTGTGGGGTTAACTGCTGGTACAGATAATTTATTGTCTGATTCCCTCTTCAAAATAAACTGCTCATACTTCTAATCTAAATAGCATTCAGAGAAGCGGTTTTGGTATGTACCAAATGATAGCTGTCTGTGCTAAAATAATACATTTTTATAGATTTAAATTATTTGAATAAAGTAATTTTCATTTTTGCATATGCCACTTTGTACTTTAGAAAATTGACCCATTCTGTCATTCTTAAGCATCAGACCTCTTTAATGAATTATACATTAATAGATGCAGCATTATCAAGGGAAAGTAATTCATTGTGGATCTATAACTGAATGAGATGCCATTAAGATTTTGTGACTTTTACTATTACTTGATGAATGGAAATCAGAGGAATTTGGTGTGCTTATTAGGTATCTTAGATGTTCATGTATTCAGATGTATTGATGAATGTCTAATCTTTTTCTAGATGCTTTGCTGCTAGGTTAAACTTTAATGGTTTTCATTCTGTGCTGCTCAATTTGCTCTCATATGGTTCTTCTTTAGATAACATAACTTGTACAAATTCCAACTGAAGCAGAATCAGTAATCTTCAGCCAGTCTTGACAACATTTCTAATGCAGTGCAGCTATGGAATTTCATTCTATCTTCTCATTTTCTAAATTATATCTAAATAACTGACCAGAGACATGGGAACAAATGAGCCTTGCTAAACACCTTTTTCTTAATTTAAAGGATGACATTTAGAGCACTTATTAAATGTGTAATCGTTTTGAACACACAACCTTTGTAGACTTCAGTGGGAAATTCCACAAGCAGTAAGCTGAAGGTTCTTGCTTTACAGATGCTTAAAAATGAAAAGTAACTTCAAGAATATTTTAGGTGTAAGCATGTTCTCTTTCTGTCTCAAAAAAGAAAAAAAAATCATCCCATGTCAGCCATGTCTTTAGAAGTAGGGTAAGGATTTAAAATCCTCTTTCTGCCCAATGATGTCAAGGACTGTTTTATTATTGAATTTGATGAGAGGAAGACTGCGTCCTAGAGGCTCCATTTTAGTAAGGTCCTTAGGTATGCAGCAAACATGCAGCATACCTGTAGCCCACTTGAAGTGATGATACTCTACAGAAGATAAAAGCTGCACATATGTCAAGATGCCAAACAACAGGTACTTCACACCAAACAGGCTGTAAAAACATTCTGTAAAAAATGGACACTGTCGAGGTTAGAATAAATAAATACATTAAATGGCTGTAGCTTCTAAAACCAGTTTATTTTTAACAAAACGTCTTTTTCCCTTTCTCATTTTAAATTTCTCTGTACAATGAAGCATAGTGATATGATATTAGCACGTAAAACTTAGAATGCACAGCATTCTAAGAACAGCATCACCCAGCTGCTGGATTCGACAGACATGTGAGATACAGAAGACTCCCTTTTTCAGTAAAGTTGTGGTAATGTCAGCAAAACTGGCCGCTAAACAAAGGTTTCACTGGCATGCTTCAACAGCCTAAAAGTGACACAAAACAATCGAGTGTGATTTTTCAAAGAGGCCAGAGAGTATCTGAGAGTAAGCTGCAGTTTGGCAATTGATTCCTATAGTGTCTTTGAATACCTTAGTCTTTAAATTGAGCCTACTAAGTCATTCATTAAACCCACTTAAGAATAAAAATGAACAAAGATTGTGAATATATTCACCAGAAAATCTGAACTTAGTTTTTGTATGTTCCTGTAAAAGTCTGCAAGCAGGTTGGGGTTTTTTTCAGATTGTTGTAAACGGAGAAGCAGAAGAGGGTAAAGTTAGCTAGGCCTTTGCAGATCCCACAAACTATGCCACGATGATCAGGGGTCCAGAAGCAGTATAGCTGTACTTGCACAATTTACAGAGTTATCTAACTGTGCAAACTGGAGCTGTCTTTGTACAGAGCAAGTCTCACCACTCATTCTGGGATGGTCAGCCCTGTGGAGGGAAATGCAAAAACACTCCAGTGGTTTTGCAGGAGTCCTAAGGACCATCAGTTTGTTACATCCACTCATGCTGGACTTGAATTGGCTTGTGGTGCCATAGAAACCTGAGCAGCCTTCTGGGGAAGGGGGGTCTGAAAGGATTCAGCACTGCCAACTCAGCAATTCTGAACCAGAGCATGTGGTAAGCAGTGCAAAGAGTGATTCAGGGCTCTGCAGGGAGCTGCTCTAAGTGTAACCTAACTAGTGCTAAGCCAGAGAGACACCCAAAGAGAGCTGGCTGGGTGTCTATGCGCTCTCCCCAGTATTCTGGGTCCCAACAAGCTTGTCCAGGAGGCAGACACAGTTCCACAAGAGAGCTGATGCTCTGCCACATCCTCTAGTTCCTTTTATATCTAGGAACAATGAGCATTGCTGTGCAGAGACTCTTTCCTCTGCAGAACTAATTTCAAACCCAGAAGGACTAGTTACCTCCAACTCACCATTATCCCTGTTGGATCTAGACTGGCTCCACACAGCTATCTCTGCACCATGCAGTCTGGTAACCATTTTACTCATGTTTTTTCCATGACCTTTACTGTCCTAGTTCCCATTTCAATGGATAATGGGAAGTCAGCTGTATTACAGTTGTTTTAGTGTAAGACTGGTTATTCTTTGTGGTGAGAAGAGTTACTCTTTGGGATGGGTGCCATCACTGGTGGCAGCGTGTGTACTGATTCTGAACATACTGCCTTGCAAAATAAAACAGAAGGTATCAAATTAAGGAATGACAGTGCTCACTTGAGCCCATTACAAAGACAGAAGGATAATGAAGATTTGGAGGATGAGAGTGTTCATTTTTCCCACACACACAGAGCTTTAATGAACATGAAAGCAAAATGGCACAGATCCAGATATTGAACTCCAGCTTAAATCAGAGTAAAGTGGAAGTCTCTTAAGCCAGGTGGTTATCAAATTATTAGACTGTAACAAGCATTAAGAGAGTTATCACACAAAAGATAGAACTTAGCCTGAATGTGCTTTTGAGAAAGGACATGCTGTGGTTCTTAACTTTTCATTTTATGAAAGAGAAATATGTTGATATCCTGTCTGTCATCTTCTGACCAGTGCTTTATATTGATCTCAGTATTTCCTATTCATGGTGTGTAGAGGTGGCTAATAGTTCACAGCAGACTCCAAATAAGGTGTGTGTGAACTGGCACTCAGCCTTTGAAACATTTTTCCACAGCTGCTTTATTTCTGAGCTAGGGATGCTAAACTACATGAGCTACCAGTTTGAATCCTAACAGACATGGAAATAACCATGTTAGCTTTTCAGTCACTCTTGTTAGGATGCCTAGGAAGTCAGTCCTGAATGGAGGCACGGTTTAGAACTGCTGAATAGATGGTTCTGCATGCTGAGGAGCTTACAACCCAAATCTTCAAGGTTCTCCCTGTGTGGGAGGGGTTCACCTAGTGCAGATACTAGATGATGTCTCCTGGTACATGGGACAAATCAGTACTTGGGCTGTAAGCAAGACAGTTTTGACAATAACAGGCCTTGAAAATGACCGAAGGCATTTGGCTTCCAGCTGCTGATGGCCAGTGCCTCAGAGAGACCCTGAGCAGCCAAGCTCTGTGCTTACGCTGAGCTTCTGAACTCTATCCACAACAAAATTTTCATTCAGTTTTCCAAATCAAGTAATTACATTCACAGGAATGGAAAAGTCTGCTAAATCACTATATTAATAGGATATTGTCATGAATTAACAACTAACAGGAGCAGAATAATTCTTAACTAATTATATGTGAATGGACACAACATACCTTTTGATCTCATAGCACTTAGTGTTTCGCTTAGACTTTGAATATGGAAATGTATTTTCAAGCTGTTACTCTATATATGAATGAGGACATGGCTCTTTCAAGGTTGGAGGTTTAGATGATACCAACAAATTTTTCTGGCCCACAATAGTCCATTCTGGGATTCATTACTTTGCTCCTTACTCATGATGGACATAGCACTACTATTCCTCACACTGCAATGGTACATTACCCCACAAAGTAGTGCCAATTTCTGATTAGACCCTGTAATCTATTAAGGAACAAGAGGGGATAACAGGCTGGTCACAGGTCATCTTAAGGGGATAAATGGGTTTCAGCGACACAGAGGGTTTTCACTGACAGCTTAGAGATGCACTACACTATGTTCATTTGATAGTTGCCTCTAGTCTCCTTCATCTTTGGAGTTTCAAAATACTTATATGTCTCTGTAGCCACAGTATTGTTCTTAAGATTGTGATGCCATATAAATCCAAAGCAATACATATGATTAGCGAATTCTGTCGTTATTTTGATTGCAATTAAGACTACTTAAAGAGAATATAAACCAGCTTCAGTTAGAATGTCACATCTCACATAAAGTACTCCTCATTTAATCTAGTTGTTTACAATGGTTCTGTCTGGTTAATAAAACTACATGCAGCAGCGGTGTTACCATAAACCATTAGGTCTCTTTATGCTGTTGTTTTTAGTAAGTCTGATTTCTTTGTGAAGAACAGCTGTTATGTACTTGGACTATCTGAGTTCAAAGACATAATCAACAAACCTCATAGATCTGTAGTCAGAAAGCCATTTAGTTCTCCGAGACTCAGTACAAATTGCAGAATCAGAAATATCCCTAGTAACAGCTGGGTGCATCTGGAATTACATAGCCACACTTTCTTTCTTCATCTCATTACAGTTGTTGGGTTTTTATCTTTATATTTTCTTTACAAATTTATCTGAGATGAAAATAATTTTAAAAATTTCAATTTCCCAAATGAAACTTCACTGAGATGCTTTTCAGGATTAAAAATAGAAATAACACCATCATGTAGCCATATACACTTGGCAAAGTAAAGGAAAACTCAAATATTATTTGCTTTGTATATAGATATAGAGGGATACAAATAAAGCATTAATAGCACATATCATAAATTAGTATCAATTAAAACAATAAAAGTGTAATCAGCAACATTTAACACAGGCACAGGAGTTCAGTTTTATATGTGTGGTGAAGGACATACCTTAAACGAGTAGTACAATAGTTGCAACCAGAAGTACCACACCACCTAGTCAGCACATACAATCACAGCCATTCTCAATTTACAGGCTAAAATGTCTCTTTTTCTCCTAATACCCCTTTGTCCTTCTTGTGCATTCAGTCATTTGGATGCCTGCTTCAGAGATGAAGACAGACCCTTGTTTTAATACCATCCTGATCTGCAAAGCTGATTCTTCTCGGCAAGATAGAGCTAGATTGATAACAGGTTTCTGCAGTAAACGTGAATCCATTCATAAGCTGTAGCAAGTATACCTGAGGAGCTGCATAACCAAACACATATATGCTTTACAAATAAAGCAGGTGACTGGAGAGTCACCTCTAGTAAGACCATTCCATTTTATTGTCAGGGCATACTTTTCCTATATGCAGAACTATTAAGGAAGAACACCAGTTTACAGTGTAAGTGTTCTGTCTTCTGCAGGTGGATGCAGTCTCTCTGCTGATGAATATAGTGTATTTGGTGGCAGGAAGGGAGGTGGAATTTGAGGCAGTGCAGCTGCAGTGTTTTATCAAAAAGCTTGGTAGTCTACCTATTGCTTGAGCTTACTGGTTTGTGAATTTGTTCATATGTTAGCGCTTGCAGTTTAAGATTCCTCAGGTATGAGGAATGAACATGAACAGGTATGAGGAATGGCATGAACTGTATGGAATTGCATTGATATTTTTCCCCTAAATAGTATATGCGGATCTGGGATCTCTGCGAAGCTGTCAGGTAGGATTTCTTTTCCTCAAATGAGTATGTTATACTCAATTAAATACTAGCATGTACTAAAATCCTTTAATTGCTGATTGTTTGTAATTATTTTTCCCAATAATTACTTTAAAGATGAATTTTTAATCATATCACTTAAATTATTTTATAGGGTTTTATCATTAAAGCACATGTATTCAGTGCTTTAATGTAGGTTAATAATCATTAGTGTAGTATTCTTTGGAAAAGAAAAGAACTCACTCTCCTTCTAGAATAATCTGTTATTGTGCCACATTATGAAAATAGTTTAGTTAAATTACTTTGCCAGAACATGAGCAAAAATAAATATAAAGAGTAACAGTAAATAATCAAGAAGAACTGCTTAGGTTACCAGCAGTATCCCAAAATACTTTTAGACAGACAACAGAAGGTCACTTTGCTTGCATAACTTTTTGGCCTAAGCTCTCTTTAATCGTCAGAGACATAGAAGCACTATCCTTTACATATATTTGAAATAAATAAGAAAAAAAATTTTTTTTTCTTCCAATTTGTGGCTTTAAGAGCAATGCTGTTTTATTTGACTAGATGCTATTTTTAGTTTGATTCCAGTGGATGTTTTCTTTTGGCAAGGTTTGTTGCTTCTAGCAGACTGACACCCTTTTAAAAATCTTCCTGATACTTTCTTGATCTAGAACTGAGTTCAGAATTTGTGCAAACTTAGAAATTGGCACTCGCAAGGAATAGCCATGGTGGCAGCATGAGTAACTTCTCATAGACCGTCCCTTAACTAGAAGGGTCAACTGTTAATCCTCCTTTTGCCCCTCTTTGTGCTGTCAGTGTGAAAGAGAAACTAGATCAGAAGCAAGGCAAGTCAAAGCTACAAAAAAGCTATTTTTGAAGACATTCTTCCCCCTGAAGTCACTGCTCTCCTTTACTAAAGAAAAGACTGCTTTAGGATGCTATAGCATCCCATTTCTCTAAACTTAAAATGATAATGAAAAGAGCTTTGGCATGTCTGCTGAGTCAGCTGCTGTTTTATTATAAAACCAACGGGGGGGGGGAGGGGTGGGAAATAAAAATACCCTGGTGTAGAGAGTTCACTGCAGAGCCAGTTCAATAAAACTTGCGCTTCCCAGTTCTGGCAAAGCTTTTGGACATTTCAAAGGGCTTGATAAACAGCAATAGCCTTGTCTCCCACACATTAAAGTTTCATCAATGACATTATATGAAAAGAAGAAAAACCTGGCAGAACAGTAAAGCAAAGGGTAAGGTGTTCCTTAGATGGGTCAAGGTGCTCTGAGTTCCTCTTGCTTCACTGAAATAGCAGCGTTTTTTCTGGCAGCAGAACATCTGTAACCTCCATCTGTGTCGAAACAGCACATCTGTTCACAGTTATGGGTCAGTACCCATACAGGAAGCATAGCTGTACTGCACTCAGAAATGCTGGATCATAGCTCACAAAATGCATTTTTAAAACTTTAATTAGTGAAGGGATGTGAGAATACAATGAATGCAAGTGAGATCCATGAGAGTTAAAAAACTCTAACAACTGCTTTCAACCTGATGGACATTAGATAGAGCTATAGGTGACAATATGAGGGTTTTCATTCAATGCTGTATTTTTTTTTTAAATTGGTTTTAGCCCTGATTCTAAAAAATACTAAGGAATAAAATTTGTATCAGTAATGCAGGAAAGCACACAATGAGCCTGGTGGGCTATCTGATCATATGGAGTTCATAGCACAACATGTTTTCTGATGTCATTTCTGTCCTGTCAACCCACAGCTGTTGTCAATGTTTCCCCTCTGTCAGGTATCTTCTTGGAAATACTTCCAACTTTAGAAGGAATATTGAAGCATACATCACAGTTTGCCATAACATTAAAGTCAGTTTACTGTTGCAAGAGTTGCCCTGTAAAGAACGCATTTATTTCTTTTGGTTTTCTTGTGAAACAATATTTTGAGAGGATTAAGGTGTATATTTTCAATCTTAAAATATGTAGGCCTATGGAGATGCAGCTGTCTAATTATAATATGTACCTTGAATCAAGTCTGCTTAAATTGAAAAATGTAAATATTTCAGAAGAATAGTAGCACCAAGACCTTTTGTCCTGTGGCAGGAAAGACACATTAAAAGGCAATTTAGAAAGATAAAATTTAAAATACAATTTAAAATACCTTTTTATTTCATAACATTATCCAATGACTTCGTTCAAAAGAATTAATGGACTTGTTTTGAAACATACAAATATTAATATAAAGTAGACTGAGCTGTTTTCCCTTGGGTTGGTTCTGCTTCTTGATAACCTTAACTATGATGCTGACATTCTTTTCTACCTTAAGCCCGTTTAATGTAGTCCAGTTTTATTGCTGCAAGTTAGAATCAGCTGGTAACATTGACATTTAACTGTAAGGTGCCTCACTACCCAGTCTTTGGAAATATGGTGTTAATCATTCATTAAAAGGGAAAACAGACTTCCATTTTCTCATTTCCTCAAAGCGTAGGCACTTCAACATTTATGTGTTCTACCAATGTCTTTTTGTGAACTCTAAATTTCATCATGAAGCCCTTGAAGAATGGTCTGCTGTAGAAAATAGTTTCTAACACTAAAAGTTGTAATTACCAAAACAAATTAATCTAGTGACTGTTCTTTCATTCTTAGTTGATAATGGTAACCTGTAACAAGAATACTTATCATGACATTGTATGCATTCATTTGTGTGGGCAGGAAGTGATGTATAACTTTAAGAAATAATGTATAAGCTATGACTGGGACATAAAAATGTCTAAGTTATTCACATAAAGACACTTGGGAGGTTTATAATGTACTCATCTCTGGCTTAACTCTTTTCTAACTGCAGTTAATAAAATAGCTGCCCTTCCCAAATTTCAAAGGGCAATAATGTTCTTGCTGAGTAAGTAGTAGCTGAATGTCCTGAGAGTTAGGTAATATACTATCCTGCAGTGAAGATTTTTTTTCTTTCTCTGTTGTAAGAATTTTGCCTGACATGTCTGTCCACTTGCCAACCACTACTGGACACTTAGAGTGTCACTACATTGTGTTAGACAAACTCCGACTCTGATACGACAGAATTTTGGGATTCCCTAACCCATTTAAGCAGTTACTGCAAAACTACATAACTGTGAGACAGTGTACTCAGTCACAGATAACTTGATGCTTGTCTTACTGCCAGAGAGACTATGTTTATATTTACTAACCTGTCATCAATAAACCATCTAAACATTGATCCTTACACAATCAAAGACAAGCCAATATTCTAATAAGTCATTTTCTAGATTTTCTGAAAAATATTTGTCCCACAGGGGATAAATTCTACAAAAACTTGAACTCAAGCCCAATGTTTATGCAGTTATATATGGAGAAATTATTCACATATTATTGAACTGTACAACTCAGTCCTTATAAGATGCTTTAATGTCAGCAATTTTTCCTTTGTAAAGTTTTGCATACATTCAAAGTACATAAAAAGAAAATTAACATGTTATCACACTGAGACATGGTCTAAAACTAGAGAAAAAAATTACAAGTATGTAAGTATTTGTACTTTTATTAATGAATATTAGCAGTTTATTATTTACAAGTATATCAATAATAACAGTTTAAGGTTTTGCTGTGCACAAGTTGAGGGGGGAGAATAGACTACCAGTGATCATATTAGAAATAAAGCCTGTTATCTCCACTAACAAGCATATTTCAGAATTAGCAAATATAACATCCCTGTGGGAAACTAGGCAAAATTGATCAGACTGAAGGAGTTACCATACTCTATGTAGTTAGATTCAAGGCTTGCTATAATACCGTATAGCTTGAGTTTTCTCTAAAAAAAAAAAAAAAAAAAAAAAATTGTGTCTCTCAATGACTAAGTATGCTGTCTGGCAGGAGATACCAAAATCTCAAAGTACACTATGGGTTGAAATGGCTGAAAAAATTAGTGTAGTATGTTGTTTCATGCAAATGTTTTTTCCAAAGTATTCAGAGCAGGTAAATTTTCGTTCTTGCTTTCTTAGGAATCTGGACTGTAGTAGTAGTTACTATCAGACATTTAGCAAGGTCCTTATTAACTTCAGGTTTACCTAATTACCAAATAGAACAACAGCATGGATAACATTATATTGAGTGGAGTCATTCAGAAAGTGGGATCATAAAATTTCACATGGGTGAACCATGCACCCGTATGTGTTCTAAGTGGTTGATGCCACATGTTAAAAAAAGTTAGAGAACTCTGTAAAGATTTCTTCAGTAAACATGGAAGTGTGTGGAAAAGCAAGCTGGCAAAAGTGTTGAGAATAGGTAGAAAACTGTAGGCTATTATTTATATTGATGTTTCAGGCTGGAGAAAAGCATATGATTGTTTTATCGAGCATTAGGAGTTTTCCCAGAGAAACTTTGCTGGTTTTGTTGATAAGTGTACAGCTGACCAGTTGCTTTTTACTCTAGCAAATTATTCTGTTGACTGATAGCTCAGTTAATTTCAAAAGTAGCTTTCTTGCTGCAGATGCAGCTGTGACTTCTAATCAACTAAAGCAATTAACTGCTATCTCTGTAGCTGCAGAGGAGCCAACTGGAGAACCAAATGTACTGAGAACAGGCTTTTGCAGATAACTGAGAAGACTGAATTCATGCCTAACATTTACTCCCTGTAACATTCCCTTAATTTCCAATATTTAGTAAGTGGATTTGTCTCTGTATTACTTGGTCAAGCTTCTTTTTTTCCACTATATTTAGTTTTACTTAGTTTAGCAATTGGAAATGGGATTAAACAAGGAAGACCTTATGCTGTGATTAAGTTAAATAACTGACTTCCACATTTTTAGACTGGATACAATTTAAGTACTCTCTCCTGTGTCCCAAGTGGACTTTTAAAGACAGTCTGCAACAGGCTTCATTGAGCGTAAGCTTCATACTAGAAAACGGTAGAGCAGTTAGTGTCAAAGTGAGAGAGAAGAGTCGAGAAACACATGTTCTGAAGCATTTGTTTTCTGTGAGAGGGGGAACCAAGGGTCTGACCACGTCATCATTTTATAGCCCCTGGCACCTTTTTAAAAGCCTAAGAGTGTTAACCCAAGTGTCCTGACCAGAAGCCATCTTTGTTAAATGTAACTTGCCCATATTAACTTCCATGATAGTTTCAGCTGGTTATGCTAGATTTTTATTTCCTGTTCTAGGCTTTTAAATAGTAGCCATACTGATTTTCTTTTTGTTAATGTGAGGTAAAAGAGTGGCCAACTTCAGTATTCTTTACAGTTTATTTAGTTCTGATGGCCAGGGATCTAAATGGCCCTTCTCTTGAGAATGATTTGAGACCAGTTCTGCAGACTACACTAGGTCATATAAAGCCCAGTGTAAGTATATCAAGCCACACTAGAGTAAAACCTTTTCAGAATTAGGTCTTTATCATTTGGTGTTTAGATACAGAAGTCTTAGTATTTCTTTACAAGTTGTAACTGCTAATACTGGAAGTTACATGAATAGGAAGTAAGAGGAACAAGAGAGAGGCAGATGTAGTTTTTCAGAACTGATGAACTACAGCATAAAAACTGAGTAGAGTAGTTAACCTGGCCTATAATATTCTTCCACATATGATTTTTCACTTTAATACCAGTTAAACCCTATTCTCCCAGAGTGGAAAAACAACAGTTTTAAATGAAAAGAATGAAAATTAATTATTAAGAGAATAATGACGTAAAAAGTTTATCTTGTATGAGCTTAATACAATAATGTCCCTTCTTTTTATATTCTATATAAAGGAAAAGAATTTTCTATAAAAAATCATCCATGAAGATGTCAGGTTTCATCAAGAAGCATTGTACTTATCTTTTATAGCTGCTACCCAAAATAACTAGCTGTTTCTCATCCTATATATTGATTTTCATTACCTCATTTGCATGTTGCAATTGCAAACTGATAAGAGAATTGTGCCCATGTTTCAAGAACTGGGGCCACCTAGCCTCCAGCTGTTCTTGATCTTGAAAATTCCAAGGCTGTAAACTAGCAAATTAACACTCACCAGAATAGCTGAATTGTACTGTCTTAGAATTGAACTAAAATAAATTAAGGCTGTTGCGGTATGTTTTTTTTAACCTGGAAGAAGAAGAAAGTGATTATTTTTTTTTTTTAGTAGTCAAATAAAATTTTAGGAAGTGTTCAGATATGCTCAGGACAATTTAAGAATATATACAAATATGTATGCTTATGGATAGCGTTGCTTGGTGATTTGCTAAAATTTTTCTCAAATATATATTCGATTATTTTTCCCTTTTTTCAGATCAAGGCAGAATTAAGGTTGATAGGGACATTTCTACATGCTAAAAGAACATACCTTGATATGTGGAACTAATCTTGCTTTTGGAGCAGAGGTGAGGGAAATGATTGTAATTTAATCATTACTCACTTTCTTCTGTATAAAATAAAGCCTATGCTTAGGCTACTAGAATATACCTCCTAATTGAAATCCAGTTTAGGATTCCTTTAATGCACATATTTAGCTTCAAGAATTCAACTGACTATTTTTCTGGGTCATGTGTAGCTATTCCCTTTCAAAATACTTTAAATCTCAGCTTCTCTCAATGATATGCAGTTCACTGTTCCTGTCAGGGTCCTGAGGGCACTAGTAGTCTGAATGGCCCTGATCAGCCTCCTCTGGGGACTCCAACCACGCGCACACACCTCTCACTGTGGGCCCAAGAGACCCATTCCAGCTCAGCCCAGGACCTTTCCTCCATGCCTGACTATGTTGTAGGAGTGCCTGTCTGCAGCTCTGTCTTGCCTGTTTCCAGCTACAGACCCCACTGATCCAAACTCTGATCTGCGGACTGATTTATTGGCCTGACCTTGGCGCTGCCTCATCACTTTGGCCTGCCCAGCAGTCACTGAGCTGTGTCTGACCCTGGTTACCAGCACCGGGCCTGATCCTGATTTGTTTACTTGAGTTGCTGGCTAAACCTCAGACCTGCCTATGACCATGATCTTTCTTGGTGATCTGGACTTTTTGTTGAAGCTGGCTGCCATCTCTGGCACTGCCTGGTTTGGCGTGTTCACGTACTGGGGGCTGGTGAGGCCCATGCCCTGACAGCTGCATTATTGCGCTTGGTTCTCCATCCTGTGTGCAGCAGCTGGTACTTCTGCTCCCTGTCAGTTCCGTTTAGCAAGGTGACTCTTTCATTTGCCTGCAGAATTCATACCTGGGTCAACTGGCAATTTTAAATATGCTTCCTAATGACATGGTAGGGAAATTTTGGTTTTAAAAATCCATTCATATGGAAAAGAAGTGTAAACACTAAAACAAGCTAGGGACTTCCTGAGTCACTGACTTCAGAATCCAGCAGTTGAAAAAAGCTGTATTTCATTCAGAGTAGTCCAGAGAAGATCTGTTCTCTTTTCTCTCATAGATAGCAAACTTCATAACTTCCTTTAACATGCAATAATAGCCATCCAAGCTTTAGTGTGAGACAAATTGCATGGTCTCGGTTACATAGAGGAAAGCAGGCAGTATGGGAAAAGGCAAGCTTTTAGAGTCTGGCAAATTTAGTCCTCATTCATCCAAAGTTATTTTTAACTGCTGTTGGATCAGTACTACATTATTTGTAGAGGTTGTTTCTCTGTTTTCAGCTTTTAAAAATCAAGACAGCTTTCCAGGGGTTGGCTAATCTATGCATCCAGCTCTTTCATTTAGTTCTGTTGGGGAAACTGATTCTTGAAAGACTCAGAATTCTAAAGCCAAATTTATACTGGGCAAGTTCCACTGATGGCAAGAAATTTCCACTGGTGCAAATTTGACCTAGCTTTTGAACTGTCCCTTCATAAATAGCTTTGTGTATGCCAGCCCACTAGCAGGTTCACTGCTGATAGACATCTCAAAAATGGTCTTTTCGTATCATTGCTTGTAACTATAAAAGGCACTATGTTTTTTTAGATGCATAGACACTGGTAATGTTTATGATAAATTTTGGGTCCTGCTTGCTGTGACTGATGTTTACTTCATTGCTTTTTACAAAAAAATAAACTACACCTCCCCTTCTCTGCCCTAAATCCATTTTATTTTATTTACTATCCTGGCACAGGAGAACTTTCAAGAGAGTAGAAATAATTTCAAGATAACTGAAATGCCACATTTTTTTTATTCCATCCAACAAAGAGAAATATTTTAACTTCAAAATATTTGGTCAAGATGTACTGCTGTACCCAAATAAATTCCCTGTGTTTGCCAAGAAAAAAACCAACCCTGTTTAGAACAAAAGAAAGTTTGGAATGAATAAGAAGTTAAATAGTAGATACTATCAGAACTGCTCTTTTACTTGAAAGGAACATGAAAAACCTTTTGTAGTGTTCATATTAAGCTCTTGGAGGACACTAGCTTCTTGGAAAGTCCTCCTGTTTGTAATATAGGTATGCGTCACTATTGACTCATAAGCTGAAAGACCCTTAGTATCTCACATTTAACCTACCACCTTTTTTTTTTTTTAGCATAATCAGGGATTTAAAAGTCTATAGCAGTGGTTCAGTCAAGCAGTGTGTTTGTCAGTGATACTGGTGAAAGGTACTTGTACACTTCCAGTTCCAGCAGTTTGCTCCTTGCCACAGTCACTGCTCCTTCGGTGATCACAAAGGGCATAGCAAGGCCATGAATGGTGGCAAAGAACTGTGTTTGTGAATAAACACGCATTATTCTGATTTTTAAAATGACTACTGAATCTCCATCTGACTTTAGCCTCTTCTTTCTAGATATCTGGGTCTGAACTACTACCTTTATTTCTTGCAGTTGACAAACTGCTAACAGATATGTAAAAACTTTGTAACTTAACTTCTGATGTTCTGAGTTAAAGACTTTTTATAAAGAAAGTCTTTTACATATTTTGAATGGAATATTGACATCTGTTTTGACAGTCTTGGTTAAGTGTTTTCATAGTAATTATTCTTGAAAAAGGAAAAACAGTTTGAAATGATACTTTAGGCTGAGTTCCAACTGGGATGATTACATGCTACCTCCCTTTAATCCCCCTCCAACATTGCTCCTTCTGATGTTCCTTAGCTGTTGTCTTTAAACTGTTGTTCACTGCTGCTCAACAAAAACCCGTCTTCCTTTCAGAGATGGATATGTTTCTTTGTATATCATTATGTTAATCAAGGAGTCCTGGAGTTTCGAAATTGCTCAGTTTTGGTCTACATTCCTGCAGGCAGACCACAGTTGATCCAGAGCAAATCCTGCTCTAGCTCTTCACATACAGAATCATAGAATATCTCAGGTTGGAAGGGACCAATAAGGATCATTGTATAGTTGGAGTACGTCCACAGGTGGACTTTCCTTTTTTTTAAGGTGAGAAAAAAATGGAGTAAACACTTCAATGTTTATTGAAGCAATCCAGATATTTTATTCATTTGCTGTGGTGACTTTTTCTAAGCTGAAGACCTGTGGGTCTGCTTTTTGCCTGAATGTGCTGTTCAAGAAGGAAGACAAACTGCTGATGGCTCACAGTCTCATTGACCCAGAACAGGTATTACAGGGTGACCAGAGAACTGATTTATTTTGCCTACTCAAAAATATCAGTATCTCTCTCATCCTTGCTTAGTCTGACCAACACATGAAATGATATCTTCTTACCACACTAATGAGAAATGTATTTTGATGAGTGGACATATTAACCCTAACTAGCATTTTATAATAGCTCTTCGTTTTAAAATAATTACTTTTGAATTTTTGATCCACAGGGCTTGCAGGAAAAATGAAGTACCTTTCTTTCACTCACTATGATTTAGCCTCTGTATCAGTAAATGGTCCTCCAGAAACTATAATATCCTTGGTTCTCTGGCACCTCCCCTCTGCTTCATGGTTGAGATGAGAGTCTGGTAGCTATCTCAGAGTGGGAAAGGCTGTTTTGTTTCCTTTAGCCAAATCAGTAGCCTTGTTTTGAGAACAAAATGTCACTGATGGGAATAACAGTTCTTTTTGGTGAGAACTGAACTGGTTCGCAGTGTAACAACTGTGATAAATGTCGCCTCTGTGGTTTGACTGAACCAAAACAACTTGGCATTTCTAAGCAATTAAAATGCAAGTGATGAAGATTAGACTGTATTTAAAAAAAAAAAAAAAGAAAAAAAAAGACAAAAAGACAAAAATTGAATGCAGATAACTAAACTGCAGCTGGGGCAGGTCAGATTCACAGCATAAAACCTGGGTCAAAGTCCCATGTGAATCTAAAAGGGATGAGCTAGCGACCGATAATATAGGAAAAAAGGGACACAACCTTCCTCTCTGGAATTCTGATCACACTGATGTGGCACGGCCTCGCCTCCTTGTCTCTTCCAGAAAGCTTAACTGCTTTGCTATCGTTTTTCCCCTTTCTATTTATTGAAGGCAAGGGAGAACAAAACAGACTTGAGAATTGTAGTGTAAATGATGTGGCAGAATGTGTAGGACTGTAGGACGTGCTGTTTGAGTCAGTAGAATGTGTGCAGTATTAAATTCCTTTCCTTCAAACCCTGCAGTGGGTTCAAAAGAAAAAAACAGGTTCCTCAATATTGTGCCTTTTTACTGTTTTTTAATCCCTTCATTGAACTTGCCAACATCTTACAAGTTTGTGAAATCACTTCACAAATTGTGGCTGATTATTGTAGCTGATTACTGATTATTGTGGCTGTGTCACAATAATCAATATTATAAGGTTCTGCTTCATTTCTCTGTCTCTCTCTCTTTCACTGTAGTTTTGCTGTGATAAAGTTTCACATAGATTGAACTGTGAAGATGGGGACATTGGTATAAATCACTCTTATTTTCCAGTGACTTCCATGAAGCTACACTGGTTTTTATGTTTGTTAAGGGCCTGGTCCACTAAGGTCATAGACACTGAAGGATGCAGGAGAATAATTCGGGGCTAATACTGGTGGTCTTGTCAGTGTTAAAGATTGGACTAGATTATTTTACAGGTCTTTTCCAATCTGGGAAATTCTGTGATTCCGTGATAATCCAAGATTCACAGGGGCTAAGGGAAGAGAAAAATAGGAAAGAACATAGAAGATGTGGTATACTGCATTTCAAGAGTAGTTGACTGAAGAATCACATCTGGTACCACTGAGAAGGGAATTTAATATGCACAAAAATTATTGCTGGAAGACCAGTGAAAAAGTTTAACCACATTAGTGGTCAAATTGGCAGGCTGTGTAAGAAAATGGGAATTTTCCAGAGACTATGCTGTCAAAAGAGAAGAGAAGGTAGCATGGACTAGAGAAAAATCCAGTTCCTAATATAAATTCCAAAACAGAAAAACTTCTGGGAGAAAAAGACAAAGAATGTTACAAAAATATAGTACATGTAACAGAGAAAACCATCAGACTAATAATGCTATCAATCAAATGAGTGTGATGACTGATTCAATAGCCATTAAGTTAGTGACATAGTATAGTAGTAATAAAGCCTTTAGCAGTTATTGGTGTATTTAAGTTTGCTGTATTTTAATATATTAGTCAGATGTGTAATTTACTTCTGCTTCACTTCTACTTAAATTAAGATGTTAACAAGCCCTAACAGAAGTTATACAGAGAATGCAAAATGAAATTTTTGTGAGCTTCAATCATAATGACTCCTTTGAAAACAAGCATAAAAGCTTAGCGAAATAAATGCATAGCTTTAACATCAATGGTGAGGTTCTTTAGGGCTTATTCTTTGACCACTCTTAGTTTATGTAGCCTTAGAGATCTAACTTTTTATTTGCAGTTGGAAGTTTATGGGAAGCATTTTAACAAAAAGTAAAGCCAGGGGAGTTTCACTTTAAGCACAGCATATTTTGTATGAAAGGTGTTATAATCTTCATTACAAAATATGTAGCTTCCCAGACATCAATAATGAATATTGTACATCCAGAAAAAAACAGTTAATTTTGCTTTTAATTCATGGTTCACGTGTTTGAAATCTGGGTGAATTTCCATGGTCAGACTAAAATTGGCACATACACACCAATATTCACATGTATCTTCCTACACAGACATCTGTCCAAAATAATGAATTGAGTATTTCAAGGCTTCCAGAGATTTTGTGAGAGTAACTTTGATATGCAGAGCTGGTAAAATGACTTGACTTTTTTTTAAATAAAAAAAATCATCAATACAGAATATATTTTCCATTACAAGTACGTTTGCTTCAAGAAAAAGAAATTGCAATAGCCTATTTTGATATTTTCTAAACCAAATAAAATTCTTTTTAGTTTGAAATTGCTGTTATAGTTAATGAGTCAATTAAAATTATTTAAATTCTGCATAGAGTCACTCAAATTTCTATCCCAATTTTACATGGGGAGAATTTCTGAAATCTCAAGCATGACCATATGACAAAAAACAGTTTCCCACCTCTCATTAGTGTCCATTTTGAAATTTTTAAATATAGTCTGAAGTGTTGCCCCGATTGGCTACACTAGGAATGTTTTCACAAAAATTCCTTTAATTTCAGTGTTATGGGAGATCAGTCACTTAAATGTAAGCCTTATTAAATAGCGTAATATCCATGATACTCGGTAAGTATCACTATATTGAGTTCAAAGTGGACCTTCCAGTAACGTACCTGAAAACAAAATTAAGATACCAGAACCAATGTTTATGAATTGGTCTTTTATATTATCAACTTCAGAATGGAGGCCCTTTTACCCACAGCCAATATATTTTATCTTCTGCACAAAAGAAATGCAAAACCCAGTTCAGAATAATCCAGTCATCAGAATACAGCAAATGCACTGTGGCTAGTGCTAGACTAATTCGAAAAGGAAATAGGTTGACTGATGGAATCTTTTGCTCCCATAAATTGACTATTTGACAATCATGAACTTTTATCTCATTAATCCTGATGTTTTACCCTTCTTGTTATGTATAGCTAGTGAGGAAATAGTATCCTCAGAACAATAACAAGCAGAGAAGCATAAGAAGAAAATGCGGTTGCTGCAACAGTTCTCAATAGGAAAATGCTGAAAAAGATGTACAAACTAAAGCTAATTTCCAATATTTTTTTCAGTGCTTTTTGAGAAAGAAAAGAACTCCATGAAGAATGCCTAGTAATAACTAATATTTTTCTTTAAATTGCATTAGAAATTTTTTCTCCTTTATATAAATTGACTGCTTCTAGAGTCCTATATCAGAAACACTTAGCTTATATAGGACATGAGCTATTAACATATTTATAATCTGTACAGTGTGGTTCCAGTCCTAGAGTACCCTAGAGTTTTGCCTTTGGTTTCTTTAAGGTGATTTCAGGGAAACTCTACCAATTTAAATCATTTACAGTCTTTTTTATCACAAGCTTTATAGAATACTTAGCTCTTGTAGCATTTATAGCTATAAATTCCAGAAAGTATTGCTGTAATCCTGTAAACATAGGTATAAAATTGGGTTCCTGGTCTTTCAAAAAAACTTTCTGAAAAATCACTATGAAAGTTGGATGTGTCTGGAATGTAATAATTGGCCAATTTATTTCCATGGTACTGTCCTCATTTTTCAAGCACAAATGGTCCTTTTGGTTGCATAATTTAAGATATGTTAAACCCACTTATCAGCAAATACCAAGAAGCAGCATTGTGCCATAGATACACCAGGAGAAATTGTATTAATCCTATGACCCATCTGGCAGAGCCATCAAATCTGAAAGATTTGCTGCTTTCTCTATAATTTGAGTCACTGACTCAAGAATTGAAAGATGTGGTTGTAATGCCCAGAAAAAGGGCCCTAATATTAACAGTGTGGGTTTGGGGCACCATAGTTGGGGTTTTCTGGGGTTTGTTTTTTAATCTTATGGTATTTTAATAAAATATGAAAAAGGAAAAAAAACCCAAGTCTTAGCTGAGTTTTTGAGATCTCTTGGGTAGTTTATTTCTGATCAGATGGAACTTCATATGAAGATGTACTTGGTTTTCTAGGATCAGTTATCCACAAATTCCAGTATTTTTCTGGCAGTTTTGTTCCCTTATTATTACCTATTTTTTTTGTAGATTCCATGCTTATTGAAGAGATGGAGGAACATTGGTATCGGCCTTTTAGGGACAGCACACCATAAACATAGGGGCTGGAATATCTCAGGTGTACCATTCCCGGTAACTGTTACTATTGTTGCTCAAAGCTAGTACCAGGAGAACTTGATATCCAGTGTGCCAACCCATTCTGAAACTCTGGAGGTAGCAATTTTCTGCTGCAATACTAATGTTGATGGATAGACATTGACTAACAGAGACAGATGGATAAGTAGAATGTGTAAAAGCTACAAGAGCAACTATTTAGAAAAGATGACAGCTATAAATATAACACATTGAAAATTAATTTACAATGTTCAGCCTGTCTGTCCCACTTTTCTGTCTGGGACCTATGTTAACATTATACACTTAAGACATTATATCATTATTCTTATTTTAGTGCATTTCATGCCTATAGATTTAATATAAACAGAGGTGCTGACAGGAGCTTCAGTTTAAACAGGTTTAAATGTGAATTTGACTTTATGATTTTCATCAGGGAAAAAGACTAAACAGTTTAAGTTGATTAAATTTTCTTAAAGCTGCAGCTAAATATAATGAAAGCCATTTGTGCATTTTTTGTAGGAAAATTGAGTGTCTCAATGTTAGTGACTGACAGCTTCATGCAATGAATTCTTTTCTTGTGAAACAAAGTCAAAACAGTTTCCATTTTTTATAAACTTCTGCAAGGTAGTTTCAATTTTCTGATTTTTTAGAGGAAGCACAGCTTTCCCATTTAAGTGTTGGCTTATTAGACCAAACTATATATGTCAAATTACTCAAAATACAGATCATACCAGATATACCCTAAATATTATGTTTTCTTGTACTATGGACATCACAGTGATCAATTTTTTCTTCCTTTTTTTTATTAAATTTCTCCTTTTTTATTGTTATTTAAGAAGTATTCTAATCAGGTAAAACCTAGAGCTCTGATTCAGTCTGAATACCTGTTTAAGCATGGACCAGGGTCCAGGCATGCTCAGTCACATGAAAAAAGTGGTGTTGTGAACATTGAAATAGATACGTAAGTCAGGCTCTGGCTGAAGTTGATATGCGTTTACTAGAGGTTATTCTTTCACACAGGAAATGGAAGGTCCTAAGACCTTTGATTAGAAAGGGAAAACCATGTCTCTGACATGTTGAGATGAGTCTTGGAAAACATGGTGTGAAGTTTTCAAGTATGTCGGGTCAGTTTTTCTTAAGTGCAGTACTTCAAACAGTTTATATTGTATTGCTTATGGCTAATGCTCATCCTTGTATACTTTGGAGGCAGAGCAGATTAACAGTGGCTCTTTTGTCTTTTTAGTCATTACTTTAATTCATTATTATTTTGGGAAGCTATCTGGAAAATCATAGGGGCACCCATTTCCTCCTGATTCTTAAGGCAGACTAGAATTTTCTGATAGAGAAATACAAAGCCAGCATTGTGGTAGAGCAAAGCAGTTAAACACACAAGTGGCTTTAGGGAAGAACTAAGTGGAAGAAGGTCTGGTGAGCTCTGCCTTTGAACCTCTCCAGGAGTTTTGCAGCACCTGTCTATGAAGGAAAAAATTATACTGGCAAATGCAGAAATCCTTTCTGCAAAGATCACCTGGGCTGGTGTTTCCTGAAACATGCTGATTTTGATTGCTTTATGCCTTGGTGTTTGATCTCCATTTGCCTAGAGGCTCTGTTTTCAGGGAGCAGTACTTACCTGCCCTTCAAAACTGAGAGTTTGGGCATTCAAAAATTCAAGCCTTCCCAAATCAGTAATACCTTGGGATGATACACTCAGCTCTCGCAAAAATACAGTCTTTCCTCGGCTTTGTACAAGCTGAGGAAAGACGTGCAGAGAGCGTGATGAGTTCTGTGTTGTCCAACTGGTGGTCCAGCAGTCAGATTCAGACTGTGTATTGCTTCCATCCTTCCTGCTGCTTCTCCGCCAAGGGTTCAGAATGATCTTCTGATGTCAAAAAAAGGAAACTAACAATCAATATGGCAATGACTCAAGTCAATGAAAAGGTTTTATCCCAAAGCAATTTTGCTTGTAGTGTTTGAGTGTGAACATCTAGTGAAACGCCCTCGTCTGCTAGAAAATGTTTCCCTTGACCGCAGTTTATGAATAGGTCTAGGAAACGTCAGGTTTGAATAAGCATCGGGGATTGGAACGTATTCATGATATTGCTGGCTCTGTCATTGCCAGTAAACTGCAAACAATAGTCATTTAAAGAATCATGGCAATATAATTAAAATTAAGGTTGTTGTGTCCTGAGTGTCTTCAATGTCAGATAACATATAAGGTCCCTGATCTGCAGCAAAGCAATTTAAACTATATTCAAGGGGAATACTGTATCCAAATGCAGACTTTTTTATTAGTTTGTCACTGGAGTGGGCATTTGGGATGTGCTCTGTGATAGTTGCATTTTGAACGTCATTGTCTTCAGTCACTGAATGGAAATAATACCTTCAGTATGCACAGTTGTATGTTATTTTCTAACTGTTAACACTTTCTGCATCACAGTGAGAGGACATCGTCCTTGTATACAGGTAACTTTGGGACAAAAAAACAGATGTATTGGCCCAATGGTGGACACCTGGGAAGGATAAGTGCCACTTGGACAGTCCAACAGATCCTAGACTGCACCCACACAAAAGTCAGTTTTCTTAGAAATGGAAATCTAGGAAAGCTCGCTTTACTTTTGTTCAGAAGATGATTCATCCTCTTCCTGTTCTTGCAAATTATAGAAATAAACTTGCTTAAAACCTCGATCCTTTATGACTGTTCTTAGGAATTATTTAGTGTTCCTGGCTCCAGTGTGCTATTCAGTAGGACAGGAACTGAGAGACAAATGCTGTGTGTCATTGCAAGTTTTTTTTTTGAAGTTGCCTGAAAAATCAGATTAGACATCATGGACTGTGTCACATTTCAGTGCACATTATTAAACTTGCAACATTTTGCTGCAAGTTTGTTTGACATCTTTTGCCCTGTTCATGTTAAAAGTCATGCAAGTCCACTGATGTTAACTTTGAAAAGTAACTTTCTATGGTAAATCAGTTTAAATTATGATCCTGGTTATTTTTCCTGCATTGTAAGTGATAACTTGGGTAACTGATGGGTTCAAACACTTGGCCACTGGTTCCCTCTGGCATCATGAGAAATCACATCGCTGCTGTGTGCCTCAGTTTCCCTTCTCCTCTCCATGTACTGATTATGCCAAAACTTGTGTTTAAAACAAATTTAGAAACTTAGAAATAGAAGAGCAAAATTAGTTTGCATTGAGTGTGCACATATCAGTTAAAATTAAGTTTTTCTAAAGTTAGAGTTATGTAGAAAATAAGAGAGATTCTCAAGTCTTCTGTGCCAACACTAGTTCTGTTAGTGACCAAGAGTCTGTATTTAGGTGGACATTGAAAAGTCTTTTAGGTGTGTTTTCAAATTTTCTCCTGATCAACACAACCTGTATTCCAGCTACCACACTGAGTAATAGAATCTCAGCTGTCTTTTCACCAGCTTAAAAACTTTTGATTAGCTCTGTCATCCTCTAATATTTTAGGGCATATTTTTGGCACCAGTTCCTTCACTTCTTGGACATTTTTTGAGCATGAAATAAGACTATAGCAGCTTCCATACTTGCCAGGCCTGCCATAGGAAATATCCTTGGGGATAACTGTCTCAATATTTGGAAACATACCCGCCTTGTGTCACTAGATTGCAAGTTTCCAAGGATATCTTTGGATAGCTTCACTATTAGATTTATTCAGAATGTCAGAGAGGTCAGTGAGTGCATGGGAAAGAGGATCAGTAAGTAGAAGCAGTAAAGGCAACCATATGTAATGATTCATTCCACTAAGAGATTTCTTCCTAATAAAAGTGACTCTGGAACCAATGCTTGGACTGTTGCCTTACAACTCTTTCAGGTATTATAACTAACAAACCTTTTTGATCCCACTATGTATCTAGTTCAAAGTCTACCCTATTTTACTGAAATTGGTGCATTTGTAGAGTGGCTTGAAGGAATGATTCTCCTGGAAGTATTGGCTCCAGAGCTGTTCCACATTCTTGGTTGCACAGCATATAGGCTGCAGTGCTACAGAGCAAGCAAGTGTAGGGCCGTGTGTGAATGAGAAGTATTGCCCTGCCTGCTGCTTTGCTTGAGAGAGTTGCCACAAAACTTATCATCACATAGTATAAGAAATTGTCTTATATGCACCAGATCAGTACAATAATAATGTGCTTTCTGTTGGTGAATGGAGATACTATATACATGTATTTAATCAAGGTTTATTGTTTAGTAATGGGATTCATTTATACGTTTGGTTATTACTGGAGACTGTGGAAAATCTGGCAAAGTAACTTCAGTGGTAAGTGGATTTTGTCTTGCATAAAATGACCATCTCTCTGTCAGCTATCAAAACTGTGAAAGCATGCTTGGAGACACACCAAATATAACATTGCTATTAACTTCCTCTTAACTTAGCCATAATTGCCTCATGAATTGGAATGTACAACTCAAATTGGCTTACTTAGGGAACAAAAGTCTTCTGTTCTTGCCATGTAGAATAAAATAATAAGTAGTAAATAAAAGAAACCTTTTTAATTATAAGGAAGTTCCTCTTTCTGTGAAGTCTTTCTAGTGGGAAGCAATAGATGGAGGTTTAAAAAAGAGAGATCAGTAGTGGCTTGTGACAAGACTCTAAAAAAAATATTTGCTTGAATCCAATCCACCCACTCATTTGTAAAACACACAAGTAACTAGATCTTAAACAAAAGGCAATAAAGATAAACAGCTGGACACTTAACAATTAGCAATAAAATTGGTCATGAATACTTTTTTCCCCTTGTGGGCAAACTTATTTTTATTGTGAAAGAGGATCATTCTGAGTGGCTTTTTTAATGTATATTTTTTAAATGTATTCACAGGAATATGCTATTCAAAAATGATTTGGGCTGCATGTTTGTATCTGCAATGCCTTTCCTGATGAGCAAAGGCCACACAGACTGGATATGGAGCCATCCTCTCTAGATGTTTTTCTTTTTTTCTTCTTTTGAATTACATTATAGGTCTTATTTCTAAACCTGTGTTCTACCTAGTGTAAACAAGTATAAGATTGGAAGGACTGCAGAGGGCATGGATTTTTAAATTACTTAAAGTTCTTACAACCATGGATTTTCTATTTGTACTTGTTAGTGCGTAAAAAGTACAAAAGCAGTTTTGAAACATTTTGGATGGTTTTACTGGTGTGCACCGCCCCCACCCCCCCTCCCCAGTCCTATGGTGATTAATGCAAAGACTCCAAAAAGGTTGGATTCAGCAGGACTGAATCTGATCATAAATCCTTCAGGGATGGGGACCAGTTGCATATACCTGTAGCACTTAGCAAATTATTAATATTCAGAATAATCTCAGTCTTCACTGCAATGTAGGGGACGTCCCATAGCCTCTGCCCAAGCCAGGAGAGGTGTTCTATATCCAGTGTGAAATTTTGGGAATCCCAACAGGCTTGTTTTAGGATAATGTGTAAATGAACACTGCAGGTTGCTTTCTCCTCAGTCTTCCCATGTGCTGTAGGCACTTGCTGAGCTCCAGATACATCTCACTGCAGAGTTAGCCATCTCAAAGAAAGGTAGAGTTAGTGTCTGTGCAAGGTGGGATTCATCTGATCTGATTCTGAGTGTAGGAAGTGGGGACATGGATGTCTGAGCCATTCGGCTCCGTTTCTTTTACATCTGTGTTTTCCTTACAATCAGTGGAGATAAACAGGCAGAGCAGTTCATCTGTTCAACATGTCTACCTCAGGGTGAGAAGAATTGTGGCCTAAAAATGTCTGATTATAGTTGCTTTATTTCCAAGCATTTTCTTTCTGAGGAGTAAGCTTGGGATACTTATGGAGGAAGAGTATTCTGTGTTTTAAAGAAATATCAAAATGAAAAGGAAACTGGGGAAAACTCCCTGCATTTCTGATGAAGAAACTTCTCTCAGTGTATGGATATAGAGCACTCCCTAATCCAGCAAAGGATGCTGCACAGATATGCAAGTGTGATAATAACATTATGTTGACAACAAAAGTGTTAAAAACAATATAACTGAACTTTAAGACCTTTCATTACTGTGCAGCCACGAGTCCACAACAGTATTCCAACAAATGTGGGAGGAAGCAATGAAAACAATTTAATAAAAATATTCATATTTATGCCTAAAATGACATCAGAGGCATAGTTTGTCACACATTTCAGGCAAGAAACCTTATGAAAACTACAAGCTCATGTACAGATGTGATGCTAGTAACTATTGGTGTTTATTTTGTAAGCACTCACTTAAACACTGCACAACAAAAATGTAACACTTCACTATTGCTATTCTCACATTTCATAACAGTGCACAGAGAATTCCATTTTTATGTTCTCCAGAATTTATGCAATGTCTACATTTAAGAGAATATATAATGCATTGTTCTGCTGGCATGACGTAAATTGTCACTTTCGTGTTTACTGGACTCAAACAACCTTTTTGAAAAGGATCCCATACTAACACTTGTGCTGTATAGGGGCTATATCAGGAAATACAGCATTACTTCTTGGCTTGAGAAAACCAGGAAAGTATGTACATTTCTTATTCCCACTGGCCTTCTTTGGTGTGAGGTTTTCTAATGCCCTTTTAAAGTGAGAAAACAATTCTTTCATAATCCTTTCTTAGTGACTTAATGAAGCCCATGTACACCTCAACTTCTGCATCTTCATGGGGTATAGTGAAGATTAGGGGTCTTCTTTCCTTGTCCACAGGGTATGGTGTTAATGTGAGATTTCCACAGAGGAGTTTAGGCTCTTTTCTTCTACTTAGGCCTTCCATGCCTTTTATATCACAAATAATCAAAAGTTTACATTCTCAGACTCGTGGCTATCTCTGATCAGATAGACTTAATTTTCCTGTTTACCAAGCCCTCTTAAAAGTTCACCCTTTTCTAAAGATCATTTTCCAAATAAACTATTTAGATTTCAATCATAAGTTTTGATTCAGCCAAACACAACTAGCTGCACCTCCACAGTTAGATCTTACTGAACTACACTTCTCAGCACTGTTGGGACCCAATGATCGAAGTCCCTTTCCACCCACATAGACAATGACAAGTGGTCTGAAGACTTAAGAGTGTCTTCATAAATGTGACTTATGGTACACGTAATGAGTTTTCTTGCTCCAGCTCTCACTGATTATTTAAGTGACTATTGAAATGGTAGCTATGTATTTTTATCAAACTCTGCACTCACTGGTGTTACTTCCAATAATGATAGAAGTCTAAGTTTTTATAGCAGAATTTATTTTAATAATTACAAAAATTTTTAAGCATGTCTATCATAAGCTAAGATCTATACAGCCAAACTTCTTGTTTACCAATTAAACCAAGCAGAGGACATAAGCACCCTTTTCATCCTATTCTTCTCTGTCTTCTGAACTGTGCAGTCTAGAATTCCATCCCAAAATTAACATGTATCAGCAATTTACTGAACAGCTTCTAACGGTGTGTGCGCTTAATTTTAATCACAGGAGCAATTCTGTAGAAGATTCATTTAGATACATAAGCCTAAATTCAGAGAAAGAGAGGCTTTTATGCTTATATTAAATTTCTTAACTGAAATCCTATGACTCTTCTGGCACTGGAAATGCAGGTACTAGGCCATTTGATATATCAGTTTGTGGAAACATCCCCTTGTTCTTATGTGTGACTGATCTGAATACTAATTCAGCAATGTTATAAATATTGACTACCTCACTAAAAAAATACATGGGGTAAATATAGTAAATATTTTTTACTTTCAGGTCTGAAAGAGCTGAAATAAGTATCTCCTAGATGGAGAAGAGATCTGTAGTTTCATTTGTTATATTGGTTTCTGCTAGGACCTTCTTAGATTATACACAAAGCTTAACTGAAAATAGTATGGAAGAGATTATCAGAGAATCTGGATACCGTCAACCACAATGAGTGAAAAACTTCACAAGCTGAAAGTGCAAGTGCCATTCAGTATGTTTGAATACACCTGTTTATTACCCAGCAGTCCTCCTAAATACAATGGGCTTCTTTGTCAGTAAATCCTTTTTCAGGATCAAAGCTTGAAGAACTTGAAATGTTCATATTCGTTCTACTAAATAATGCATTAAAGTGTTTTCTTACCAGTGTGGAATGCAGCTTATCACAGCCTTTGATGAACAGCAGAAGGTTGTTCAACATCACCGTTAAAGAGCTTCTAGCATAACATCTTATGCCTACATAAGCAAACAATTTGTCAAGCAGGAAAGAAGAGTTTTGGTTCTATGCCATCTGCCCATTTGAAAGCTTGTTCCATTTGCAACAGAAACAGCTTAATTCTGCACTTAACAGGGCAGGAGATATTGTTGCCAAAATTGCTATCTCAATTGCCACATTATTTGTTTTTATTACCATACCTCTGTAATGAGGTTTTGCAGCTTTACACTCCCCAGAAAAGAATATAAATACAGACCACTACAATAAAGGAGGCCCAAGAAATCTGAGAAGACTGAGGCAAAGCTGTTCTCATTTGCATATTCTTATTCTGAAAATCAGTGTGTCTTTCTTCTAATATAAAATACCAGTGGGGAGGGATGTGTGGAGAATTAATCAATGGGGGGTTCAGACAGAAGCGCAGAGAGAGACTGAAGAGAGGCAGAGAGACAGGCTTTGTTGAAGTCAATAGAAAACCTCTCATTTATTACAATAAATGCTAATTATTTTTATGACCAGAGCATTCATGATCCATTGATCAGGACCACTGTGAGTAAAGCATTCTACAAACAGAGCAAAAGATGGTCCTAGTCCCAGAGGGCTTACAGTTAGTGTAAAAGAAACATAAACAGAATACTTAAAGATATGTGAGAATGTGAGTAAGACATTGTGATGTGCAATTTACTTAGAAAATATCTTTCAAGATCTAATAAGCAGGTAAGGTGGCATGGTGTACTCAGCAGATCCAGTTTTGGTATTTCACAAAAAATGTTACTGTTAAGGAATTAATCAGGAGTATACCTCAAGTTACAGTAATTTCTTAATGTCAAAATGGGATGAGCCCTTTAGTAACCTCATGCTTTTACAGAACTTTACCTATAATGCTAATGACCAAATAAATGTTCTTTAAAAAGTTTCAAGATGGCGCTATTAGAGATAATACAGTTGATCAAATACTGTTGTTTGGGCCCATAACAGGTATCCACTTTGGGCTTTTCTACTGAATTATGAATCTGTGCCTTTCTGTTAGACAATTGGTTTTGAATAGCACCTGTGTTTCCTAACTGGTTATGGGGAGGTGTGTGTATATATATATATACACACACATCTCTCTTCCATATTCTCTTTTTTTCAGATTTTTTTTTCCGATCTCTGAGTATGTTCAGCTGCATGTAGGTTTTTAGATAGAAACCTACCATATTAAGCTTATGATTAATTAATAATAATAATTTTTGCTTTTTTGATAGCATGTGCACATTGTCTTTGAGGGTCGGTGTGACTGTTTACTGTGGTGTTTATTTTAAAAAGAAAGAAAAATATACAGTTAGCTGCCATAAAATAATAACAAAGCCTTAAATGCAAAATAAAAGTCAATAAATGTAAAATTTAATACAGGTGCATGGAAAATATTTGCAATGTTTCTTTTTGGCTATACCTAATGACAAATAGATTTTCATAGTTGTTAAAAAGACATTGTTTTAATCTGTATTAGAACTGACAACATACATTTACCAGGATTGGGCAGGATAATTTGTGAGCTGAAAATGCTGCCCTCTGCACTTACTGCTTTTATGTTGTACATCAATACTTGAGGATTTTCAGAGTGGACTTGGAAAAGGCTTCAACCCTTTACAAGGCAGAGTGATCAAGCTGTCCTAATTAGGACTTTGATATCAAGTCTTCCAGAGGTTTGGCCCCATGTGTATCCACTGGAGAAGGTATGCAGACTCTGTGCTATAGGGAACAGCACGTGTCCATTAACAGCTTTTCATCATCCTCAAGGAGAGAAAATCTCCTTGACCATAAACACAGTTAAAAAAAACCTTCATATGACTTGTTTCAGAGAATCATAAACATCAGATATTCCCTCCTCTGAAATATTTTCCTGCAAAAACTGCTCACTGATCATTGTCCCGTTCTCCTCTTGCTTCCTTTTCAGATCTGTTCTTATTCCTCTGCCCTCCTCTCTCCTAATTCCTTTTTGGCAAGCAAAAAGCAGTGGGTGATGATTGAGCCAAACATTTTAGCAAATCGCTGACCCTTTCATTGGCGCACAGTTCATACAAGAAATTGAAAGCACCTCCCTGACTGTGAAATGGGAGACAGTAGAGAGATCCCTGGACTTCACTGTGTAAGAGTGTGACTGTAGTCTGAATAAAAGGAAATAAAATAATGATTCTTGGAGGCTGGGTACTGTGTTGATCAAGTACGGCTTTTCTTAGCTTGTACAGTTACTGCACTGCACAGGCGGCAATATCCTTCTCTCTCTTGAATGCTTTTTAGCTAGGTTCCTGCTAAGCAGCTACTGCAGAAATAATAATTAAAAAAATGTCTCTTAGGATAGGTGCAGGCACTTTGAAAAAAAAAATGTGTAGCACCCCTTATTCCACAGCGTCTCAGCAACCCTTGAAACCTGGAAGTGGCCCTGTATCACACTTGCAGCATATGAGCCTTTTACAGCATCAGTACTTTGATATTATGTAGCTTAACAGAACCCCAACCACATTAGCAAAGAGGTCACACAGTCTTCTTTTGCCTTGTAAGATGAAAAACCTTGTGGATACATCAAGACTGCCATCCTTCTTTAAGGAACAAGTATTCTGCACCTTTAATTGAGGACCCTCTGTAAACTTCTGTCATGTTGCTGAAGGATGCAAGTGTAGCTTGAAAACAGCTGATTTGTGAAGGACAAGACCCAAAATGTGTTTTCCTCTTATTTCTGTGATTCTATGAAGGAAGCAAAATTTATTTAAACAGCAGGCTCTTATGAATAAGCTTACACTCTGATCTCAGTCTAGTCAAGTTTTGACTTTGTTTTATTTCCTTTGGGCAAGGCAAAGCGTAGTTTTCCTGTGCTGATAATGCTGATTTCTTTGTGCCTTTACGGTCCTTTGCTCCGTCTTTAGAGATCTATTAGTTTTTCCTATGACGTGCATATGATTTGGTGATCAAGTGATGAGAGAACCTCTGAGACAGGCAAGGACCTTAACTTAAACCAGCAAAGGAAGGATTGTTAACAATATTGTAAAGTCCCAGCATTTAGAATCCTGAGTTCAGGTCCTCAAAAAATCAGAGGAAGCTTAACAATTGGGGGAGTTTAAAAAGTGGTATTTTGTATTTATTTGACTTCTGATTTTGAATTGCTTGGGTGCTTAGGGGTTGCGAGATTTTTCCCACAGCAGTGAGCGTAAGCAATTTTCTTTAACTAAAAGAGTATAGGACTTGTCAAATTGCACGAGCTAGAAATATCAGACATTGTGTAACTTGAAGTAAAATACTGGGAATTTACAATACTGAAATTAAGACCAAGCTCTTCAGTTCAGCATTGGCATGGATGTAGTCACTGCAAAACAAATTTGACTGTGCATTTGAGATATCTCTAGGCATTAATGATAGGATTGCTGTTTGTTGCACATTGGCTTTCTGGAATAAAGGGCTAAACTTCAACTATCTGCCAGAACTCAGTCAATTTGGATTGGAAGTGAAGCTGTAGCACGCACACTAATCATTTTCTCCAGCACCTTGTTTATTCGTTTCCATTCTGCCACTGCTGAGTAAGAGTTTTTGGCAAGGAGGTACTATATTTGGCAAAAAAAACCACATTCAACTGTGCAATGTATTCATGTTTCATATAACATACATGCAACAATCTGCATAAATGCTTTAAATTGGATCAATCAGAAGTGATTTAGTGCTTCTGGAAATAAAGATCTATACAGTGAGTCAAATTTTCAAGAGTTCAACATTCAGCAGTTCCCAGGGAAACCATTACAGACATTGCCCGGCCTCCATGTGAGCCTTAGCCCTTATGTGGTGTGTGACAAAGGAATTGAGCTATCCCTAGCCTTAATTCTAAGCAATGAAAAAAAAAACCCTATACATGCAGCTGTCTAGGTTTTTTTCTCCTTTTAATTGCAATTTTGGTTTTCTTTAAATTAATATTTTGGATCAGAGTTTTCACAGTTTCCTCTTAATGTTCATATGCGGCAGAACTCCACCAAAGGCCCAAATTTGCAGGTTTTACTTAATATTATTATTTTTTCAGACTAGTATTTTACAGGTTTTCTACTATTTTATTTCTTTTTAACACATAGCCTGTTAGAAGTACCCTGTGGCCATATTTATGACATGAAGCAGAACAAGTATATTTGGTTGTGTATTTTGTAACTGAAGCTAGATGGATTTCTACCTTGTTGCTTATGGACTAACATGTCTAATTTGACTAATTTAATTTCAACCATTAAAAAAACAAATGTGGGGAAAATTCAGTAATTGACAAAACATAAATGATTATTTGCCCGAAGCCAAAGTGTCACGATGTAAAAATTAAGTTATTCTTTGATTAGAGATTCCAGGATTAGGTTTCTCTTTTTTTCCTTCTGTATTTGTATTTTGCTTATTTTTGTTCTTTATAAATTTTGGGGAAAATATCTAAGGAAATATATTCAAATTCTTACTCCACAAACACAAGCAAAAATTGTCTGTTTCATTAGAAATAAACCAGAAGGCTTCTTAAAGTCTTTTTTTATTATTTTTATACAAAATTTATTATCCAGGCAGCTATTTCTCATCAAGATACAGCCAAGCAAGAAAAGAAAAAGCTATTATAAATCCTCTCATTTGCAGTGGACACAACAAGTAGAAAATAAAGAAAATTTCCTTTAGACAAGAAAATTTTCTTTGTTTTTATTCTCTACTGATTCTACAGTGTATCTGTTTTTAAACAATTAACAGAGAGTACCAAAGCCTCCCTCTTCAAAATCAAAATATTCCTGTCTAAACCAAACGTATGACTTCTGGTATGAGGCCTTCAGTTCTTAAAACATAATTAACAAACAAGAAATATTTACCTTTTGGGCCTGGAATAGGAGATACAGAACTGAGCCACAGAGTTCTTCACAACTTTCCCAAGGATTCTTAACATTTTGCCTTTTGCTTTCTAGGATTTGTATTTTAAGCATATTTTTTAGCCTGATATATCTGTGGGTATCAGTAAGGCTAGTTTGAAGCATATGTATACTAAATATTCACTGGGAGACATGTCACTGCATGTCAGTGTCCCAGTTTGTATTAAAATAAAGGTATGTTTATGGCAGTAGAGAGACCTTGGCCCGTTCCCATTCCTGTCACTGACTGCTGGGTGACCTTGGGCAAGTCACAGACTCTGTGCTTCCGCTTGACTTCTCTGTGCAATGCTGTTTCTGACTACCTTTGATTCATGGATAATTGTACAAGGTCGTATTATTCTTTGAGAGTATTCTGGAAGTTACTTTTCTATTCCCCTTCGCCCTGGTATTCATGCAGTCCTTTTCTAGATTTAACAAGCCAAAACACCCATGTGAAGTGCCTAAATACATAAAATTTCAGTGTCACTCTAACACCTACAGGGCATAGTTGTGCAACAGATAACCAGAATCTAAATAATCACAGGCAAAAATTTATTTTAAATGGAATGTATGTGTTATGAAATGCAATGTATGTGTTAGACATGAGAGGAAAAAGAGCAAGAAATTTTGAGATGCAAATGCTCATTAAGTGCCTACCTTTTTTTCATAGTCACTGTATTCTATTTTGAAGAGAATTGGTAAAAGTTCCCATGACATACAAGGCCATAGTCTGGCCTTCCTGCCCTTTCTGTGCTCTGTTCTCTGCCAGTAGATGTTTTCTGGTATAGGCGTACATGTCTGGATGTGGAAAGCTCCAATAAGGAACGAATATACACAGCAACACAACAAGAAAAGGCAGAGCCTGCAACTTTTTTTTTACGTTAAGCTGCAGTAGAAGATTCTGAATTAAACTTTCAGGCAGCCTGACAGTTGGATTGAGTTTCATTTTACCAGATGACCCTTCTGAATAAATGCTTGTTCCTCTGTCTTTAAAAGGATGAATTGAGTTTCATCCTCTATAAGTAACAGGTACCTGAAATACTTATGGTTTCAGAGAGTTTATTTTTTTAAAAAGCTCAAGGTGGACAGCTGAGAAAAGGCCTAGAAAATTGTACACCTGTCTTTGTAATCTTTCAATAGCTCTGATTTGTGGTGATGGATATTCCTCCCTGCCCTCTTGCCTAAACGTCTGCCTCAGGAGCAGTATACATTTTCCCAGGGTTAACACACTGCTGAGAGGGAATGGGGGTTTGTTCCAGGGAGCTGCTCAGTACAAACCCAAGGAGAAGAAGGGGCTTCTACATTTAATAGAGAGGTAAACAACAGTAGAATAGGATGGTTGCAGGTAGTTTTTTTATCAGTCCTCCCAGTCAAAGGGATTTGAAAGCGCCAGTTGAATCTGTCGAGCCAACAAATGGTTACATGACTGGTGCCACAGCCAGGCGACTTGCTTTGAGAAACAAGGTCTACTGCGGGCTGATGGGGTCCATCTGTCAGAGAAGGGGAAGAGCATCTTCAATCAGAGGCTTGCCAAGCTTGTGAAGAGGGCTTTAAACTAAAGTTGTCGGGAAGGGGAACCTCATTCCATGCAACCCCTACCAGTTTGATGCCAGTGCCAGCAATAGATGCCCAGAGCCTGGAGAAGGTTTACAGGTCCACAGGAGAGCACATGGAGTACAGCACAAAGGAATTCCAGCCACTCCAGCCAGTAAGTCACCTTCGACAGGGGCCCAGCTTAACTGCCTCTATGCAAATACACATAGTATGGAGGAATGCACAAGAGAAGTTAGAGACGTGTGCACACCTGCAGGGCTATCATCTTATTTGCATCACAGAGACGTGGTGGGATGGCTGCTATGCTGGGAGTGTTGGAATGGAGTGATACAGGCTCTTTAGGAAGGACAGGCAGGGGACACAAGGATGGGGTGTCACCCTCTGTGTCAAGGACCTACTGGAGTGCATGGAGCTCTGCCTGGGTGTGGATGAGATGCTGACTGAGACCCTATGGGTCAGGATTACAGGGAGGGCAGGAACAGGTGACATTACAATGGAGGTCTGCTACAGGCCACCCAACCAGGAAGACCAAGCGGATGAGGGCCTTTGTAGACAGATAGGAGCAGCCTCATGTTCACAAGCCCTGGTCCTCATGGGGGGACTTCAGAGAACCCGATATCTGATGGAGGGACAACACAGCAGGGTGTAAGCAATCCAGGAGGTTCCTGGGATGCATTCATGATAACTTCCTTCTTCAAGTGATACAGGACCCAACAAGGAGAGGTGCCATGCTTGTTGATGAGAAGCTCAACATGACCCAGCAATGTACATTTGCAATCCATAAAGCCGACTGCATCCTGGGCTGCATCAAAAGAAGTGTGGCCAGCAGGTTGCAGGAGGTCAATCTGCCCCTCTACTCCTCTCTGGTGAGACCCCACCTGGAGTACTGTGTCCAGCTTTGGAGTCCTCAGCACAAGAAGGACGTGGACCTGTTGGAGTGAGTCCACAGGAGCGCCATGAAGATGATCAGAGAGCTGGAGCACCCCTGCTATGAAGACAGGCTGAGAGAGTTGGGGTTGTTCACCATTGAGAAAAGAAGGATCCAGGGAGACCTTATAGACACTTCCAGTACCTAAACAGGGCCTACAGGAAAGATGGAGATGGACTCTTTATCAGGGAGTGTAGTGATGGGACAAGTGGTGATGGTTTTAAACTGAAAGAGGGGAGATTTAGATTAGATATTGGGAAGAAAGTCTTTACTCTGAGGGTGGTGATGCACTGGAACAGGTTGCCCAGAGAAGCTGTGGATGCCCCATCCCTGGAAGTGTTAAAGACCAGGTTGGATGGGACTTTGAGCAACCTGGTCTAGTGGGAGGTGTCCCTGCCTATGGCAGGGGGGCTGGAACTAGATGATCTTTAAGGTTCCTTCCAACCCAAACCATTCTATGATTCTATGATCTTTCACATGAAGACTTTGGAGTTGGAAAGGCTGAGCTTTGGCTTCTGCTTGTCAGTTTCTGTTACTATCGACTTCTTGTCTAACTTCAATCACTTAATATGTGTAGCTCAGTCGCATGTCCCCAAAAAGAAGCTAATGTACAGAACCATTGAAAATGAATCTGTTCATGCAGAAGCGATGTTTACAACAAAACTAATAGATAAATATATAGATAAGTATCTCTAATGGGAAAAGCAGTTGTGAAGTTTAATAGACACGTGAATCTTGCGTTTTCTACCATTGATGATATCAGCTTAGTGGGGCATAACCACATAGGTAGCTATCATGAAGATCATTAAAAAGAATTATTAGTCACATGTCTATTATATATTGCACCAATATGTCTTTGTTATGATATAATAATTTAAAAAGGCTGTACATGTAAACTAAAATTTGTTATTCTCATATGAAACTCATCTGTATAAACATATAAATGAAAGCCAAACATACATATATATGTACAAAATTTCTAATATTAATTTGATACACCCTATATATATCAATTACATCCTAGCCATATTCCTGGTACTTAATTCAGTCACCGCAGTGCTGTAGCCATGTATAGCATGTCACAACTGACAACCATAAACCTCTAGTGAGAGTTTTTGTTCTGCATCGTTTGGGGCTGTATTCTGTCACTGAGTTATAACTGAATTCTTGCTAACGTTCATGATTTTGGCAGTTTTTTATAGTTTTTTGTTGGCAGCTGAAGAAATACTGTGGAGCTTCTTTAGGCCAATGGTGCCTTCTACTGTATAATCTTACTCCAAAATTTGCACCGTCTGAGGACTTACCTTTTTGATGTTTTACAACAGTGAATGACAAAGAACACCCATAACAGTCACATTTTGTTCTGTCAAATGTAACAAAGGTCTCTCTTGTATTTTCTTTCAGTTGTAGACACGCTTTGTGACATACAATGTTTACCTGGGATCCTTCTACCTCCCTGTGCAGAAATTAGAACCAGTTCAGACATTCTTCTACCACAGCTCATATTAAAGGACTCCTCCTGTGAGCACTCAAAGTATCTGTCACTTAGGCAAGATCTACTTATGTAGCTCATGGTGGCACTAAAATCAGAAAATGTTTTCTGTTGTAAAAAACAAGGAAAGTAATCCTTTAAAGTAATATGTTAAACTGAGCTATAGCTTTAAAATGAAACAGCAGCCCCCCAAACAACCAAAAAAGGAACCTAAAACTTTGCTCATTGCAATAAAATATAATGATGTCTTAGATCTTGCAGTAAACTGATATTATTCTAACTTTTTTTAATCTGACACACTTTCACAAGAACCTATTCTCTCAGCATAGCCCCCTGACATAGAGCTAATTTAGAGAAGATTTGGGAGTATGATGCAATATCAGCTGCGTTTGCATAACTCATCACGGTTTTCATTTGAAATCTCTCGTTAAGACTCATATTACTGTTTGGAAACTTACTTGGTTCTTTCCTTTTCAATGACTGGGCTGACTTGGTAAACTTCTAAGTATATTAAATATGCTGGGAATAAAAAAGAAGCTTAAGATCATACTAGATATTAAATTATAGTGTTATTCATACCAGAATGAGGATTTCAGGCTAGGCTACTATTTGAAAATTCCAGATTTACAAGTAAACAAATGATTTTTGTACACAAACAAATAAGACCTTACAGTATCCACATTATTTTCTTGCTATGTAATTTGTTCCAAGAATTCAGTTTGCCTGAATCCTTTCTTAATTTTTTGGAACTAAAATCTGAGCACTTCATTTAAATGTCTTTAAAAACCACCTAGAAAATGTTTGATTATCATTTCAGTGTTTAAGAATGTGTATGTTCTACAATATCAGAGAAAAGCCTGAAAAAACTCATTGGCAAAAAGAAAATTAATTTTTAGCATAGAAAGTGCTTTATTTTTAAAAACTCATACACCTAGTATTCCCAGATTGTCCACAGCTAGTTTTGTACTTGAATTTGCTCCCATACATTATTATATTTAATTTTATTCCAGTTAAAGCATAAACCGTCCACTTGTTTTCCATTAAAGCTATTGTACAGAAAAATGTGAAGTAAATTAAATCATCCTTTTATGCTCTCTCCTTAACTCTATTCAGTAAGTCATTTTAAAATCCATAAAAACCTGAAACTCAACAAACATTTTTCAAAATGGTGTTTATATGCTTTAAATATATTTTCTTACAGTAGTTGAAATTATTCAGTTGCACTTAAAATATTTTTAAAAGGTCCCACAGAATTCCACATGAAGTATTATTCAGATCTGTCAACATTATATATTGACTTCATAAAATACCACTAACAAAAACTGAAAACACAAGGATTACATTGCACTTGTTCTCCTTAGGTATTAAAAAATTGTAAAATGATCATGTATCCAAAAAAAAAAAAATTAACTACAGCATATGCAATTAAGAATTTCATTTAGATACCAAAGTTGCTGACTGCTAAAGCTGAGTCAATAGAGTTCGTATTAATTGAAATTCGGCAACGTCTAGGGCAAATGTTAAGTTGAAATAGACAGCATTTTAAATCTGTTTTGCCATTCAGATGCGTATAATCCACAGAGTTCTAACAAACCTGGGCCTTGTAGACCTTACAGATTCAGCCCAGAGTTCGACCAGTCAGGTTAAATTTCCTGACCCACTTCTGCTACTCTGATTGTGACCATTGCTCAGAAAAAAAGCAAAAGAAAAAAAAACACATCCACACAGAGACCTCCCAAAGGATCATCATGGAATTTATATTTCTTTAGTGAAAATTCTTATTCAACCTGTTAAGAAAGAAATTCATTAACAAAAAAAAAAAAAAACTTGGACCAAGGTTTCATTTTATTATTTTTTTTTTAAAAAGGTGGTTTTGAGAATGAAAACCACCTTCGGTAATAGTATTGACTCTTGTTTGCACTGAAATAGATTTGATAGTTTTCTTCTTTTGTTTTGGCTTTTTTTTTTTCATATGAAAGAACAGAAAAGCAGTGGTAAAACACGTAGTGATTATTCAGAGCAGAGAATTAGTAGAAATCCATGTAAGAAAGGGAAGAGTGTGTGAGGATGAACACACGTGTTGTGAGCGACCCACTGAAACAGTTCCGTGCCGCCTCTGCAGCTTTCCCAAATGATTGTGTTTGGGGACTGGCCTGAGGTTCTCTCCAAAAGTACCATTGCTTCAACAGTGAAATTATACTGTGGTCCAGATACCTTACTTCATTAGGTTCTGCAGGATTGTTACTCAGCCCAAACAAACAAAAATCAACTTTATATTTTCCTGGGAAAAAAACAATCTAATCTCATATGAAACTTCCTTATTTCTTCACCTGACTGTTTTTAGATACATGTAACGTGTATATGCGGTACCTCTGTTTTGAACATCTGTTGTGAGATTAAAATAATATCTTAATTTCTGGTATGCTATTGATGTTCAAAAAATGTAGGATAGAAAGCATTATTAGCTATCTGCTGGTTGACAAGAGGGCAGGATTAGGTTTCTTTGAGGGAATTACACTTTTGATGACCCCTCTACATATAAAACATGTTAGCTAATGGGGGTGCAGAGGGGGCAGATTTAAGTGTTTGATCAGGAAATCCTGCATGAGCATATTGGATGGAAATTTGATTAGTAACCTTAGTGACAAGGGGATCAGATCCACTCTCTACATACAATCAGATCTGGCAGTACATGCTTTTTTGTCTCTTTGAAGGAAGGGAACATTTGTACAGAATCAAGACGGAGTATTGGATAATTTAAAAAGCTGTTACATATTGAAACCTGGAAAATCACCTTTTTCATTTTATTTTGGAAATATGCTTGCAGTTATCCTGCTGTGTTTTTTCTTAAAAAAAAAAAAAAAAAAAAAAGGAGAAAGTAAAGCTTTTAGCATTTACAGGAAATATTTTCTACAAAATAGGCTTTTTCTAAAAGTAATTGTATTTTACCTCAGCATTGTAAAGAGTGTTGGAAAAAGAACAGAATGAGAAAAATAATACCTCTATCTATATTTACCCAATATTTGTGCAACAGTATCATTATGCTTTTATACGGGTTGTAAGCATTATATCTGTTGAGAAAGCTGATTTAGTTTTGAAAGCCAGTTTATTTTTTTAGACCATTAAAGCATGCTATCATGTTAAACTAACGTGTTAAAAATAAATATTTCTGTGTTTTGATAGCAAAGCTCTTTTATTTGTGTTTGATTTTTGAGGGGAGCTCAAACTGACTATAGAAATCAAAAGGCCTCCCTTTTCTTTGGTGAGAAGTGTAAATTGAGGATGATGTGGTGACGCTGATTCACGCTAGCCAAGCATCTGGACCCAACTGTTTGTTTTATAAAGAAAGAAGGAAAAACGAACTACCTCCTGCCCTCAAATACCTTGTGTGTGAGAGGGACCGATAGTGCATGTAGCTGAACAGCAACTTTTAGTGTAGAAGTATTCCGGTCATATTTTGCTTACACTACTGCCTGTACACATTGAGAATAAAGCAGTTCACTGAATCCACGTAGGCTCCTTAGCTGTGAAGAGCTGAGTGTCCTCTGCTTCATGTGAAGAGGTAGCGAGGTCTGACACAGTATTGGCATGTGAGGCAGGAAATTTTTCTGGTAATGCACCACCATACAGAGTAGAAGAGCGAGCTGGGTTCAAATGCTGGCTCTGCTACTGACCTTAAATAAGTAATTTCCTACCTCTTTGCTCCCTCTTCTGCTGACCTACTCTGTTTTGATTTCCAGCTGTCGAGGATGGGATGAGGGCTTGGAGCATCTACCGTGCATCGGTACAGCATTTAGCAACAGTGGCTCTCGGGCTGTGATTGAGTGTCAGGATGCTACTGTATTATAAATAAGATTTAGTTGTCACAGGAAATCCTGGCACCTGGCAAGGAGGCTGTTCCTGTGCTTTAAACTGGGTGTAGACTTTAGCTTTTACTTACTTAGGATTTTCATATTTTTAAGGACAATAGCATGGAAATTCAGGACATGAAATCAGCCTTTGAGTTTGAAAAGGAAAAGCATGTCAAATTTTCCAGTGTGTTGTGGAAAAAAGTACTCAGAGTAACCTTTTTATATGAAGTCCACTGCTAGAAGTAATTAAGTAATAACATCTGATGACACAAGGACTGTCATCTGTTTAAGCTCAAAAAACTGGAAAGCTCAAGGAGCCTCGATATCAGATAACAGGAGTGCCTGTGTTGTGGAGCTCTGTGTCGACTCCATTCTTGGGGTGGATGAGAATTAATGATTGAAAATGCTAATTTTTAAAAAGCCATGCATTCAGGAAAAAATAGACAAATGCATTGGAATGGTTCTCAGCAGCTTCAGACCTTTTACTAGCATTGCTCCTCTGATCTCAGTGGAACATCTTTTTTTTTTTTGTATGCACGTAAACTACAGGAGAATCAGGCCCGATGCCTATTATCTGAACCCAGATGTATATACAGTCTTGGGACACACTAAAGAATTTGCAATTTTTTTTCTAAAAGTAGTTAAATGACTATTACCCTTTCCAGTTAGTTTGATAACATTATTTTGCATTTCATTTATACAATGGTCTCATGAGAACAGCCAATACTTTCAGTGTAATTAATTCATCTAATAGTTCGAAAACACACCCAGCAGTTGAAAGCCTCCTGCCCTTAGGATACAGTAAATGTTTGCGGTAGGTTTTTTTTTCATTTTATTACTTGATGTCAAAATACTTAGAATTGTTTTCTAATATTTTTTCTAATATTAATTTCTTCTCTTTTTAATACTATGGTCCTAATTGCAGAGAGTTACAAAGGAATGACAAAATATAGTGGAAAAAAAGATTCTGATTGGATTATAAAAGCTAACCACTAACCAGAAAAGTGGAACTTTTTTTTTAACACCATCCAATGATGTCACCAGTTTGAGGTTTCTCTGGGACTTTATTAAAATGTTTGTGACAGAGCCAATGTAAACCATCCTAAATCTAACACAGAGCTGAAAGGCCTGATTTTAGGGAATGCAAAGATATGGATCATTGGGTCTGTCGAAGCGGCATCTTGAGCCAATTATTGGTGTCATCTTGAGCCAATTTAATCAATCCAAGGGGGACTCAAAGGGGGTGGGGGTGCAGGGTTGCAAGTGTTGGTCAAACATTCTGGCAAAAACGCATTTGTTGTAACAGCAGCCAATCTCTAGTGTGTTGACTTACTTCCTATACATCTTGGTTTGTGCATACTGTAAATAACTGATCAATCATTTGAACTGATTTTAGGTTTTTAACTGCTGGGTAAGCTTTTAGATTATGTGATTGTACATACACATATGGGAGCTTAAATTTATTTAAGGCACTTCTAAAGTGGAGGTAATGTAGCATAAAAGAACCTGAAATACCATACAGTGTTACTTTCAAAATAGTAAAAGTATAAAAATATATTTCTAAAGAGTAACATCTAATGACATTATCAGAGCCTTATCTTGTACATAAGTAAGCTTGAGAATTTTAATTCATATAATATAAACTACTCACAGTGTAAAGGCTACTCAGTTAAGTAAAGCTAACCTAGAACACAATGATTAGCAAAACAGAATTTAAGTGAGAAGAGTATCTGTTAATGCTTAATAATGTAATTTTGTTTTATCTTGGCAGATCCATAGCAACTATTTTCAGTCAGAAAACATGGGATTTACATTCTACTCAAAGCCTGTTTTAAAGAGTTTTGGGTTGCTCTTTTGCTTTAGGCTAACATAATATTGTGCTGTGATTAAGAGAGTTTTATATGAGTTAAAATCCTGCAAACTCCCCCTCATTCAGTAATTTCTAAAAAAAAACCTGGGAATCCTCTTCATCATTGGGATTTTTCATCTGGATGAGCATTTGCAAGTCAGGGTACTACACGTATTCTCTTGTAACTATATATGAGTTGTAATTTATAGTGCATCGGTGCTTGGATATTATTGAAATTTTAGGTCACAAATGTTTCCTAATAGTTCTATGATTTGCATCTTGCATTATTTTAGAGGTAGAGACATGGTTAACCTGTCTACAGTAAGAACTGAGAGAAGAAAATACAAATAGATATTGGTAACAGTAAGGACAAACAGTAGAAATGGCGTACAGATCCATACATATTAGGTTTAAAAGTACAATTCTTACATGTGATATATGTAGTATGTGTAATTTAAGTATGTCTCGTAAAGATTATCTATGAATATTCAAAGTAAATAAGTGGGAAGGGGATATTTGTTTTGGATAAGTTGTCTTGGAAAAGCAATTTACATGTTTTGGAACTGTTAACACTGCAGCGAGTTATGTCACACTGCAGCACAGAAACGACTGAATGCAATGAGATGGAATGTGAGATGAACCGATAAAATAAAAGCTAAAACTTAAAGAAGTACACACTCAACTTTACTATTGCATCTTTGCTGGTTAAAAAAATTACTATTTGCTCTAACATATCCCAGCAGATGAGGAAAAGAACGCTTAGGTAAGTGTCCAAAAACAACCTCTTCTGCCTTACTGCATTCACTCAGTGGGCCTGTTCTTTCCCTTCAAGTCATCTTTCTTTCTTAATACTAAATGCATATTGTAAAAATAACAATGAATACATTGAAGAATGATTGTGTGTTTGTAGTGTGTTTACTTGGCTCTACACCTATGCTGTTTCTTTTCATGCCCACTGTTGTCAGCGCATATTTCTCCCCAGAATAAAGAATGGAAATCTTCATATGGGTAGACAGGCAAAAGGTCAGTTACTCCTCTCTCTGTTGAGGGTATTTTAGAATAGATAAGCTTATCTCTGCAGCAGGATCTGCTTCTCACAGTAGTGCAAGGAAAAGGTGTGACAGCAGAGAATAACGTTGAGCAAAAGTAAGGTGAATCATAAATGCAGTAAATAATTTGAGATTGGATCTTTCAAATAAACACCCCCTGCAAAAGTGTTAGTTTGTTTGACAGTTCTACATTCACCAACAGAAAAGTGTTGATTTTCAATTTAAGATGCAAGGTATGTCAGCTTACAAGAATCACATATAAATTCCTACTCTTCAATGCATTTGCAGCTCAAAAAATATTATTAGTGTTAAATTTGTCAGTGAAATAGCATTTTTGTTGAATTTATAACTAGTATTATACTTTTATCTCTCCTGTCCAGTGTACCTTTTCTTAGACGTAGCAACATATTTATGATGGTTCAACTTCAGCTATAATCTGCTGACTCTAGGTCTGTAATTTATTATTTGCTCTAAAAGATCAGGTCCAGAGTTTAAACGTCCCTAGCTGAAAGTTTATACCAGTCAGGACAGAAAATTATTCTCTATGCCTAGGTTGAGGTACATTACTTCTTTATTGAATTAATTATGATAAGGATCATAACTTTAAACTAGGGGTGAGGTGCTGGCTTTCTACTAGGATTGCTTGAAGCAATTTTCATCTGAACATTTTTGTAGAGTTATTGAGTCTGGCAGGTTTGAACTTTATGAGAGAGTAACTTTCTCCACAACTTAAAAGAGGTTGGACATTGATCCAGGCAAAGGTTTACCATATCCCATGTCTGTAGCCAGAAAAATTTGCACTGCATACTGAACAAATAACTACAGAACCAAATTAAACACAAACACATCTTATGAGCTTTTAAAATAAAAGCAATGCTGGTCCTTTCCCTGAGGGATCGATCAGGGAGTTGAATTAATATGACAGCTTTACTTCTTTTTTGTTTGAAGTAGAAGTCTAAAATGATTTTTGGTCAAGAAGGAATTAGTCAACTAAATATGTATACATGAGTCTATTGAACCATGTATATTTAGTGACAAATTTTACATCTCTATCGAATTGGAAAAAGTTGAGATTCAAAAGCAGGTAATGATGTTAATCCTGCAATAACTGTTCCCCCCCGATTGGATTAAAAGGCCTATGAATAACAGAAGGCAATTGAAGATCTTTGAAAAATTAAAATAAACATTCAGTTTAAGAAAAGCAGGGTGCAATAGCTATTGTCTTGTCTTGAATCAAACACTCCGAGTTCATGCAAGACCATAAACAAGAGGTGCTCTGGGAAAACTATGGTTTAAATGCTTTACGTAGAATTACATAAGAATTCTATGGCTCAGATTGGATTGGGAATAATTTATTTGGGTGAGACGTGCTTATTTTTTTGTCTGCTTTGTGTTGTATTACCTATTTTACACCTACTTTTTTCAGAGTAAGAGAGGCAATAGGCTTCATCTAACAACCTCAGTCATATAATTGCTCAAAAAGTAAATAGTAACTTAGTGCAACATTTCGAGATTTTGGAGTTGTTTCTATTAAAAGAGGGCTGAAACTCAACTGAGCTTTTTTTGGATGTTATTTTATAATATAAACAATCTTTTAAATCTTCATAATTTTCAATTATTTGTTTCCCTCTCTTTTGCACTACTGAGTCCAATAATAGGAATAATGTCCAAGATATTCCTTTCTTTCATTTTTATTTTGCTGCTCTTCCTAATTTCTGTCCTGGAAAGTGTAGAGTAGCAAATGGAGAGACAGTCATCTGAAACATAGCCCCTCTGCTTTTTCAAAACTTTCTGGCTAAGGAAAGGGGTTTTTCAGCCTTAATAGCATTACATACATTTTTGTTTCAGTTCTGTAATTTGTTAGTTTGAAAAAGAAAAATAACTTTTTTCTATTACAAGCAAACAACAAGAAATCTACACCTAATTTGACATTATAAATTGTATAGGAATAATCTTGAGAGCTGGGACACTAAAGTAGCAAACACAATTACCATTTTAACTTATGAACGTCATTAAAAGCTTTGGCTTGCCATGAGAGCAGAGAGGAAGAAGGATGATATGCTGATTTATTACAAAGAGATAATAAATGCCTGTTATTACTCAATGGATTGGTATTTATGGGTGTATAAGACCATCTATAAAATGTTCTTGCCTCATTGAAATGCTGAAATTAGTGGCAAAACTCCCCTTGTCTTCTGTGGGCTTACTGAGTCTTACATTACATTATAAATGTAAGTCAATTTTATTTGATATATTGATGTTTTACCTTGTCAAGTCAGTAATGATTGTAGTTCTGCCCCATTTCCCATTATTTACTTCCTGTTTGACATTGCGGCAATGCAAATGCAAAACCTGCATTCCACAGGGCAGCGTATCCTGTAAGCTACGCTGGCATACGGCAGATGATCTCCTGTCCCCTGACAAAGGAGCTAAGAATATTAAGTGCTTGCTGTGCACATTAGAGGAAAAAAAGAAAGAGGAAAAGAACATTCTTGCCATCCCTTTTTAGGGGGTCTTTCTGCCAGTTCTTTAAATCCTTAAATCTAATGGAATACTTGGTGCTCAGCTGGAATAGAAAACAAAACTGCAATACCAAGCAAGGAATTGATGACAAAAAAGAGAAATTTTACCTTTGTGATATGGTACCTTCTTAAACTGAGCATGCAGGTTTGGTCATCCCAGCCCGAAAATGTATAGTAGATCTAGAAAAGATGTGGGATAGTGCAACAATGGTAATCAAAGGCATAAAACATGTTCCCTCAAGGAAGCTAAACAAAGTAGGACTCTGCCTTGAAAGAGATAATTGGTGGGCAGATACAAAATATGGCAGAGGTCCATATAAAATTTGTGATAATATTAAGTACTATGAAGAAGTAGGGTTAGAAATGTTTATTCACTGTTTTTCCCAAAATAAAACTTATAGGCTCTCCAGTGAATTTGTCAAACAATAGATTTAAAACAAAAGAAACATGACTTGTTTCATGAAATTAATAACTATACAATAAAATTTGCAGATATCAGATGTTTGGGTATAAAAAAGGGTCTCAAAAAGAAACTACACAAGTTTGAGGAGGGTAGTCATCAGTGACATCTAACAAAGTACGAACTTCATCTCTGGAAGCCCTTCATCCATTGATTTCTAGATGATGGGAGGTTACGCCAGAGAACAGACTGGTCTCAACTTCTGGCTTTCTTCAAGACCATACTATTGGCAGCTGTGGAAAACTGTAGGCTAGGCAGCCTTGTCATGGATGTTCATAGCTACCACCACTATTGGAGTGGCCATTACCATTATCCCAACTCTTATCCCAACTATACTTTGTATATACTTTGTGTGCAGAGAAGCACTTCCAAAGTGATGTAATCCACTGAATTTCTTCTATCTTTTTTCCTACTGCCAGGCATTGCCTTAGTTTGAGATGGTTGCTGCAATGTTATTGACATGTTTGGGTTAGTTTTGGTGACCTGTGTCTGTATTCTGCCTTTTTTCTTACAGTATTTTGAATTCTGTTTAGGAGATACTGTATCAGAGCTGGCTGCTTCCATAACTCCATTCTTGGACAGTGTGAATTTCTTTATTTGGCAAATGTTCATTTCTGGGGTTTCTTATACATCTTTCCAAGAATTTTGCCCTGAATTTCAATAATTGTCAGATCTTTTGTCCGGGACTCATCCCTTCCCCATAACTGGCTTCTTAGTTTATGATCAGCAGTCTTTTATCACCTCCTTTTTCTGTTTTGCTCAACATATTTTTCTTTGGTTTTTTTTATATCCTTCAGCTCAGGTCTTCTCATGCTTCTTTAATGCAATTAGTTAATAGCTAGCTTGCTCCTCTTGATTAACACAAGCACCTTAAAGCACTTGCTATCAGAAATACAGATCAGTTCTAACTGTTCTCCCTATGGCTGTAGCCCAGGATTTGCAGATTCTGAGCACATCTGTGGGAACATTTGCAGGCTGACTGTGCACTGTGTGCTGTCTGTGCACTGTGCACTCTCTGTGCTCCACACTGGTCAGGAGCTGTGTCATTGTGGTAGCGTGAAGCCAAACCTGAAGTAGCAAGTCTTATGGAAACAGAACTATACTTTCAGTCCGTGCTTCTGGGCCTTCCAAAATCAATTTTTTGTTTTATGAGAGTGATTTTAAAAACAGTTGCAACCCTTGATCATTTGTCAAGATTTTGTTTGCTGTAAACTATTTAGACGTGTAAGACAAATTTTTGAGAACCTGAGGAAGAAATTCAGTTGATAAAAACATTGTGTTCAATAATAACAGTGACAATGATGGGTCCTGTGAGATGTAGCTATGGCAGCAAATATTTCCCATAAAAGGGGATTCCGAATCTTCCATTTCTCCATGCTCAAACAGTGGTGCATCTGGCCAGATGGAGAAAGCTCAGTGCTCTGCATGCTGCTGAACAGTTCTGAACATCTGGCCTCCATGTTTTGATGACAAAAATGGAGTTGAATTCTTTCAAGGATCTGGGCTTTAGTTGCCAATTCTAAGCATTACTGAAAACCAGGTCCTTCTCTTTCCACTTGCTAAAGGCAACCAGAGGTTGCCCCAACACCAAATTTTCCTCAAGTCATTTTGCTGAGGATTTCCCATGCCTTTATGCCAGAGCAATTTGTCCAGTGCATATGCATATGCTGAAGGGAGAGATTAAACCTGTTTCTTCAGGCCTCTAAAAAAAAGAGGAAAACAATTTATCTTCTGTGAATATTTCTTTAAGGTCACAAATGTAAGATGATAACTAGAGAAGTGAAGAAGAGGGAGCTGGTTTCTGATGTTTTTTTCCCCTCTATTTTAATTTCTATTATTTTATCACAAATCCTTTCCATTGCACAAAAACATGAGTTTTTTTCTAAGGCAGTTGCCATGCTTTTCTCACAGACAGATGACAAGTTTAGTCCTGATGTGCAAGATACTTCAAAACCCCCAAATTTTGCAAGTATTGTTACTGCATCCTATTTTCACATCAAATAGACAAAAAAAAAACATTTGAAAAGTCTCTTAGCACTTTACACAAAGATTTTTGGCAGAAGTGCTGCATATGCATTTGGCTCTGACAACAAATCTGGTTTTATGCAGGCATTTAGCCTTTATCTTTTAATTTTCAAGTACTTTATCTTTTAATTCTGATGGTCCATAGTTAACTTTGCCAATAGGGGTTTTCTCCTAGTGCCACCAAGTATTTTGTACAGAGTGCAGAAAGCCAAATTCTTCTCTTAACACATTTGTTTAGGCTTTATAGTGTACCAATATTACATTATTGATGTTTGTAAGACTGTTTGTCATGTTTGGAAGCTATCACTGCATTTGATTTTAATTTTGCTCTGCTTTTTGCACTCTACTATAGATTAATGCTGTGTTTAAAAGAGACGGCAACCTACTTTCATGACATTCTTAAGTCTCAGGTCAGATTAATTATAGCATAGTAACATTTTTGCCATAGGAACAGCTGAAGTGGGTTGTGTCAACAAGATGGAATTTGACTCGCATAGGCTGTAGCACCCTTTTTAGGACTGCATGTAAATGATTACGGTTACAGAGAACATGTGGACAGTGAGTGTATATTACTGTGAACTCTGCAGTGGATGAAAAACATCTGCCTTATTAAGCATCCTTTTAGAGACAACCATCCAAGATACGCCTTTTGAAATCAGCATTCTTGATATTTTTTTTGTATCAGCCAAGGTAAACATAACCTTAACCTTCCCAAGAAACCATTTCTAGGTGTGATGCCGACAGGGATTGTGAACCTGTCTGGGTATTACATTATCTGTTTATAACACATGCATATGGTCACTTCTCTAAATTCATGATTACCGTGAAAACATCAGAGTGCTCTGGGCAGCCATGTTTTTACAAAACACAAAGCATGTGTTTTGGAACTAGACCTTTGAGAAGACACTCAGACTATGTGTGATGGTGTGCACTGGGCCTACCATGAGTACTGTGTAGAATTTGTCCCTAACTGTATGCAGGCTGGGGGCTCAAAAGCACCTAAGTCTTGTTAGAAAACCTTCCGTAATGAAGCACCACTCTGAACTGAATGAGAAGAAAGCTAACCTGGATGGTTACATCCAAAGAACTAGTCTGAAGACAGGGATTGCCACCTTTTCTCAAAGATGTACATAATTTAAGGAGAGGTGTTTTCATGTTTGTCATGTGTGGGCTGTGACTCGTGTTTGGTTTTCTGATGTTCTTCTTGGCTTGCTTACCCAGTTTTCAAATGCCAGTGCAGGTGAGCAAACAAACTCTGTACTACGGGCTGAAGATGAGCGCTGTACCTGCATTTGTGTGGCATTTGGTTGGAACCCATAATTTCTGCACCTCAGCAGGCTTGAGGAACCTGAGGTTCAACAAACACCATCTGTGACAACCTGATTTCTAGTTAGTGCAGAGCATAGTCAGGAAAGGCCTTGCATCTGCTTGCAAAAGATGATGGATACATATCCCACCTTTTACAGCATCTCGGTATCATACCTCGGGTCTTCACTCCCAAGAAAGAAAGTAGCATTTATTTAGTCAAATCACCAGTGATCAATCTTTAGCATATATATAAAGGGATTTTCACAAGTATTTGGAAGCTAATGGGAGAAACTGAAACACTTCTGAAAATTTATTTGGGTGTATATCTGTACCTAGAAACCTGAAACTTGAAAACATCTTCAAGCATTAAAGCACTTTTACAGTTGTTATCTTAACTGACTTTCTAAAACACTCCAGAATGTGTGAACTTCAATTCCTGGTGCTCCAGCATTGAAATGAAAGAGAGTCTTCCCTTCTTGGTTCTTTTCGCTAGTTTTGGTATTAACAACTTTGTTGCTCTGAACATAACACAGTGCAGTCAATGCAAATGCCAATAGATCTGAGCCTTTGAATGCTATTTTTTATAGGTATTCTGTGATGGGTAAAAGCAAGATTAAAAGTCAGTGCTGCTAAAGTCCAATTTAAATCAGCTTTCATGATCAATAATTCGTTTCACTGAAAATGGCAAAGCCTGGTGAGAAAATAGTTGTGATTTACCAGCAATGTAAATCCCTAGCACCCTATCACTGTTAACAAAAGATCCTGTTCGAGGACACTGCAAAGTGATCCTACTTGTTTACATTTGTTATTAAAAACAACTGATAGAATGAATTTGAAATTTATCTTGCAGTTAAGGACAAGCCTCAACAATGTCAGCGTGTTCTCATATTTAAACTCTTGTGAAAAAATACACAGAAAAATAATATGAACTTCTAATACAGAAAGTATTTTAGCTTGCATGTTCAGAACAAATTCTCTTTGATACCAAGCATGAGACTAGAGTGCATGCTCGGTGGCAGTTATTCATACACAATTTACTTGATATCAGTAAGATCTGTGCACATGCAAAAAGGCCGTAGTCCATCAGAACACCTAGGAGAATGTTTAATTTAGCACTGAACTGACTGCTCAATGCTAAACGCAGGCTTAAATGCTCTGCTGCAGTGAAGTACTGAGCAGAAACCTGCTCTGCTGTAGAACTCAGTAAATAATGATTAATATACAGAATTCTCTCTTAAAGCCAAAATCTATCCAGTGCTGGATAGACTGGATTTCCAACTTTCAGACTTTGCGTTGCAGACGGATACTTCTACTGTAACATTTCTGATGGCAAAGCATAACACTGCTGAGAATGCTAAAGTATCTTTAGCTGCTTTGAAGCAAAGATTGGTAATATTTTAATGGTGGATATTATCAAGAAACAAAAGCTGAAGTGGAAGGCCCAGGCTGAGGCTCTCCTATGAGAACAGCTGATCTTATGAAATATTTTTACCAAGACAGTTCTGAGTCTCATGAGAACTGCACATTGTTAAGTTTTAAGCTAATAAGGAAATTATTCTTAAGATACAAGTAAAATCTATTCAGGGCTAGATATTTCTAGAAGCCTGAGAAGAAGCTGTGTTTGTTGCTTGTGGTACCAATTGTGGGGAATGTGTCTGAGCCAGCTCTCTTTACATCCATGTTTTCAATGGAAGTTCACAGTGAGCAATTTAAAGAAGCTTTGATGGTGTCTGAATAGTTTCTGTGCCACACACTAAAGGCCAAACTCCCTGATGGTACAAACTGGCAAAGCTTTACTCAAGTCTCCCTAGCTTTAATTTAAAGTTTACTTCAGCAAGAGTGTTAGAACTGACCTTTTTTTGCCAGAGTTGAGCGCAAGGAAAGAGCTCATGAATCAGAGAAAAATAACATTTCTGCTTAAGGTCTCTGTTTCTTTAAATAGAAAAGGCTCTTTGGGGAGATACAGAAACAAAGGCAGAATAAAAGACCCTCAGGTTGAAAATCCAAAACCTTGCTCTCAGCCACAGAGAAGCAAAGCTGTCCCCATGTTTGTATTTTCAGTGTCAGTGTGTGAAATGTTTCAGTGGCTATTTGAGGTACAAGCAGTATAACTTTGCTAGATACCTGAGAATAAAACAGGTCTGGGTTTTCTGCAGGAGTGCTACAAGTGAGTGACAGGAACACGTGGCTGTAAACCTAAACAGTATTGTGAAGGCCTTTATCCAGAAGCCAAGTTTACAGGTTTTGCAAAGACATTAAACAAACACTGTAACTTTTAACATAAACACAATTAACTAACATAAATATTTATGCAATTTTCTTTTCATTTCACTCAATGCATATACTGCACATGAATCAGAGTTTACCCTTAAACAGTTAGCTTAGGATATCATTCTTATCAATAATTAAACATTTCTGGAGCAAATAACTTCCTTGCTTAGCACAAAGACATCTCCTGAGCTTAGTACCTGCTCCAAAGGATTTCAGGATTTGTTCAGCTTCTTAGACTGATGAGCTGTTAGGTACAGACAGCTCCCTTCAAGGTTCAGATAGACAGGAAATTTTTTTTCTTGCCATGCTGAATCTCCAAACATTCCAAAAGGGCAATAGAAATCTTGCAATGTGAAAGTAAATAAGGACTGAGTAATGACCAAAGTAACTACTGCTGTCCCAACAATATGGACTCCACTGAATTCAGTGAAGACTTTCAAGGTGCATATCACTCCTACGTGTGACTTACCAAGGTTGCAGAGCTGGAACTGAGCCTTGTAAAGTGAAGTTTTATCTGGGGAAGATAAGCATCTCCTCCAGAAGATATTCCTTACTTGGTAAACCTTTTTGAATTTAGTCCAACAAAAAAAACAAAAATGCTTTATGGATGTAGAAACCAAGGCACAGACTTTGTACAAGTCAATCAGTCCCATAAAAAAAACCCACCAGTTAATAACCATGGTGGCTTGTGCATATACCAGCATGATGAGGAGAAATCTAAAATTCAAGTATATCTGGAATTCATTCCCCTCTTTATCCTACACCTATCAGAGGTGTCATTTCTTTGCTTTTCCCGTTTTCCTTACCCTGCCAGGCAAAGTGGATATTTCATTTAATTCTATTATGAAGAGAGTTCTCTTTTTATTCTTACATACTGCATAGTTGTTGAGTGTCTCTGGATACTCTAGTGTATTATGGCTTTGCCTTCAGGAAAAGCCTCTCTGCTGAAGAATGGCAAAGAGTGGAAGTCCCTGGCAAAGCATAAAAACCAAACAAGCATCCTACCCAATGTGCCCTATGGATCCAATAGCCAATTGTCCTTAAATAGCACTATACATGGAGAGTTTCACATGTTTTCCAGTCAATAGCTAAGTAGCCCTGAAACTGTTTCCACAGAGAATGTAGGATCTCTCCACAGCAGGTAAATATGATGATAGTCATTTCATAGGAGAGTTAAACCAGATAACTTCAGGTTGTCTGAACTCAGATCACTCCAGAATTGAGGGACAAAGTTGACGAGGAGCTGACATTCAGCTTTTGCAGGTGTTCATAAGCTGTCTTTCTTCAGTTGCGTTCTCCATCACCTGCTATCAAGGAATCGAACATCCTTACTAAAACCCAAAAAACAGAGTTAGAAGAATGGGGGTTTGGTCATTCTAGCATTCAACAGTTAGGAAATGTCAGGATTAAGCTTGCCTCTATGACTTTCAATCATTCCTCTCTATATACACCTTCTTATACTGGTTTAAATTACCTGACTTCATACTGTTTTTCCCATAGGACCCTTACATAATGCAGGGGAAAGCCTGGAACTGTGTGAGATGACTCAGGCTGATGAATCAGAACCAATGTTGTCTCTAGGCTCTGGAGGACGTATGGTGAATGATACCGAGGTGAAAGAAATCATATGATAGAAAATCTAGAAATGTTACTATATATTTCATCCTATTAGCACCCACAGGGGTCATCACCAGACTATAAAATAAACTCAGCCAAGCCAAAAATCGCATTTTATGAAGATCAATATTTAAAGTTTACCCCAGGTCATTTTTGTGATTGTATAAACAACAGTAAAACTGTTTTCAGACTATGGAAAACTAAAATATGTTCCAAGCCCTGTAAACTTAAAACTGTATGAATCGACCTGATTCATACATGCTCACAAAGAGTCTTTTTGGCCCCAAATGAAGCATATGTCTTTTCAGGCTGATTAGTGGATTTGGGGGTGTTTCTTGGAAGACTGTGTGCTGGATATTAATAGACTTGGGCTAAGAGACTTTCATCTTAGATATGTATATGGCCTACGTTGTAAGGATGGCTGAGGTTTTGTTGTACACATCCTTGCAATCCTAAAGAAATGAACATCACCCTCATTTAAGAAAAAGCATCAAGAGTCTAAATGACTCTTCCAAGTTTACCCTGGAAATCAATGTCAGACTGGGATGTGGAACCCAAGTCTTCCAATTCATTGGTTGGTGATCCAGACAAGGAAATACTCATCTTCATTAATTACTAATGTAATTACAAAATTCCTAAGACACACTGTGGTTTCCTTACATAGGTTAGACCCTAAATGATTTAGTAATACCTTTTACCCTATGTCAACAATTAGTGAAGAATTATTAGAGGTTCTCAATAAAGGTGGCAGGATATTAACCTGGTACTGTCATTATAACATTCATAGTCATATAATGAAGGTGACAACATTTGGACAACTTGACACATTGGGTTGCTGGAATTGCATGTCTTTTCAGAGTGTCTAGTAGGAGTGGCCTTGCTAAAGAAAAATGACTTCTGTACGTGCTGCTGCAGAGTGTGGAGAAAAAGAGTTCTACTGTTGTATAAGGGCTCAGAAAAAGCCAAGAATCAGAAATTCTTGAGCAGTTACACTGGCTGTATTATAACAGTTGATGAGAACTTGCTGTGTCCAAATTATGCTTTCTGTGCTGTTGTTTCTCCCCTTTTCTCAGTTGGGTGGCTTGCTTATTACCATAATATATTAAGTGATGTCTTCCCCAGTGTGCTGAAGAGAGGAAAGAGTAGATGTAGTGCTGAGAATCCACACAGGCTGTTTACTCAGAACATCACAGGGACCAAAGTTCATGGAGGAGGAAGAGTTTTTTGTCCTCATTCATGTCTAAACTGCTGGAGATGTAAGTAAAAAGGAGTTATTGAACTCAAAGAAGCAGGAAGGTGGCAATACCACAAGACCCAGTTTTCTTGGACTTTCATTATAGAAAACCTGTGAAAGGCATCCCCACTTGTTTTAACTTGTGCTAACTGCTTGTGCCATCATCTCACATGTGAAATGTAAGATCGACTGTACTGGGTGAGAGCAAAAGTCCAGTTAGGCCACTTTTCTCTCTTAAATACTAAGAAATCCTGGGGAAAGGATGAGAACACAGCAAGCATATATTTATCTTTTATATCTTTATTTATTATTTGTATCTTCTGCAAGATACTTCTTGAGCCAAAGGCATAGGATATCAAGTGGAATGCAGCTGATAAAACCTCTTCCCCCTGATCTGAGCAGATTTTGATTAAGCTGGCATGTATGTCCCTGGTTCACCAATGGAATTAATCATTTGTGCATAAAATAGTGAGAGTTTATATAAATAATATTCCTCAACTCAAGTTCATTCCTCAGCTTCATTACATTGGCAGTAGTATTGTACAGCATTTAAAATTGTGTACATTATTTACAGTGATAATCTCCAGGAGTTATGTTATGGTTCCATGAATCTAGTCATGTGGTATCTTGTGTCTTGTCAAAATGATCAAAATAAATTAAATACAGAAGCCTTGTGATATACTCAAATGAAGTCAATAGTCTTATCTGATTCCATAATTCTTAATACAGATTCAAGGACTGAGTAGGAAAAGGGCTATCAATGTGGAAGCTGTTTTGGAAAAAAAGGAGAAAATAAATGGAAACCACTTTTGTGGTTGTACTGATTCTCTTGTTTTATGAGACACTGCCAATCAAAGTTGAAGATACTTAGAGCTTAAAAACAGTCTTTGGGAGCTTGTTGAAATCTACCATTTCTTTAGGTGACTAAGTATGGACATGAGTTCTTAAAAAGAGGATAAACATTCTCTTTTAATATGTGTATCTATTTATTCCTTCCAGTTAAGAGTTTGTTAAAAGATACGAAGAAAATGTGTACTTCTTCTGTATTAATAACATCACGCAGTGACCTAGGAAAAAAACGCATACAAAGTCCATTTACATAGTGGAAGTTTTTCTGCTGGTTTCAAATAATACTAGCTCAGGCATATATTGAAGTAATGAGGAATTATAATAGAAATAGATATAAATCAGAATATGTATATTCTACAGGACCTTGTTTACTCTCCATAAGGATGTTTAAAAAGAATTCTAACGTAGGCACAATTAAATTAGCTTTACCTTTGCAATCTATTATGTTTAAACAGGTTATTTTTATTGCAGAAGAATATTAGACTACTTTGTGCCGTATGACTGGAAATAAATTATTTAAGAAATTTATTTGAAATGCTGGAAACATGCAAGATCCCTTAACTGTGGTTGGTTTCAAGCATCTTACTAGAACTTTCAAGATAGCATTTGACTGGATGCAAATCAGGAAATAAAACTTTGTGGCTTCACTGTATGTTTGTGAGGCAAAACATAGACATGAATTTAATCTACCAATGTGACTAAACTGCTGTCCTCACACATCCTACAGTTTTTTAATCCATGGGTAATACTTAGCTGGACTACAGACCTGCTCTAAGAGCTGTATTTACAGTAATAATCACTTGAAGCTATCTTCAACTCTTTGGGTAAATTCTGCCAAGCAAATTCAGGGTATTAAACTGATGTACCCAGTTTATATAGACCAAAATAACATCTTTATTTCCTTTCTGAGCATCTTCAGATGTTGTGAAATACATATGTTTTAATTTACTTCTGCTGTATTCCCTTGTTCTTTCTATATAGGCCAGATTCAGCATATCCTATCTGTGAAGGCTGGATTTCTTATTATTACAGAAATATACCCACAACATCACAAGGTTTTATAGTCACCAGGCAGTATGTTTAGAATCAGAGAAATGACTGAGAAACAATGTAGAAGATGATGAGAAATATAAGGAATATCTATTTTTAGAAGCTAAAATATATTTGTATTTAATTACACTGTGTTTCTATCCTGTGTAATACATATTCCCTCCAAACATGAAAAGAAACAAGCTGGAGTACATTTAAATGTGGTCATCTGGTGTGAATGTTTTAGGCAACTAACTTCTGCCATTATGATTACTTTCCATTCTCACATGCCATTTAATATTGCAGGAAGCAAAATAGTTCTGTGTGGTTGTAGTCTATCCAATATCAGTGTGTTACTGGGAAGTTAAAATCTCATCTAAGCCAGAAATGTAAATCTGCCAGACCTCCCAAGAATACTGCAGCTTCTTTTTCTCTCCCTCTTCTTTAAAGGGTGGAAGAGATAACATCATTTCTTTTGTATCTGGGAAATCATTCTTTCTGCTTATTCCTGAAAAGTTGTCCCTCTTTCAGCTCCTTCTTCAAAGGAGGACTGCTTTTCTGAACCCTTTTGGTTCCTTTTGACTTATCCTTTCAGAGCTAAATAAAAATTAAGGTGTGCAGACACAGAAATCATGTAGGGTCCTGTCATTTTATCTGGAGTCTTTTAAAAAACTTTTTTCAGCTAGTGACCTTTTAAATTCCATTTATTAGTGAGGAAATGAAAATGTCTGAAGGTTTGGGGGTTTGCATTTTTTTTAGTAAATATGCACCTCACTTTACCTAGGTGGTGTTATTCTTTTTGGCTTTATAGAGTTTAATTAGGAAAGGCTGGGAAGGAGAAAACAAAGTATGGCAACGAAAAGATCACATCATAAAGTATGCTTGGGGAACAGAGTCTAACCAAGCTAGCAAGGCTTGTGTTGCTTAAACTGGATTCTATGAGCAAAGAAAATGCAAAAAACATTAAAGATACTCTCCAAGGAAAGAAGAGAAATTAAGAACATCCCAAAGGAATGCCAGGAGCATGCTACAGTAAAATAGTTTACATTTTCACAGAAGCTTTAGCATAGACACTGTAGTTTATCAAACAATGCAAAGAAAGATTAAGGTCTGGTTTAGTACATTCTGCATGCATACTTGTGTTGTTTTAATCTTTTGCTGTATATAGGTGAATAAATAGGGAAGATGTTATTTCTCAGTCATTTTAATAGGCTTCCAATCACAGACTCCCTGCACAGCTTACAGCTGTATGTCAGGTACGTAAGCTCTGTGTGTCTGGTACATAAAGCCTCCTCTGCAGAATAAATGAGCCATTTGGTAAAGGCCACAGAAGCTATCTTCTGAGGGTGCACTTGACAGAGACTGGAGGAGATCTGAAGCTTACCATGGTGGCTGTGCTAATGTTATCTCTGTAAGGGCCAGCAAAGATTTTTTTCTAAGAAAAATGATAAAAATTCCAGATGATATCTATTATTTCTTTGTAATTATTTAGAGAAAATTTAAAATTCTCTATAGTCAGCCACAGCATTCAGGTGCCTGTGTGAAGTCTGTGAAGAGAGTTCTTAAAATATTAGGGGTAAAAAGACCAACTTGCTCCCAAGAACCTGTGGTCAAGTTTCCTAAGTATAATATGATGAAGGCATAAACTAGCTCTGAGCATGCAGTGATTCATCACTGGTATCATTTGGAAGAGCAGACTCGGGGCTTGCCAGTGTAGTTGCTGTGTTTAATGCTGTGGTTCTGTGAACCAGTGGGGCAAATTAATGTCTTCTGTGATAATTCCATTATGGACTGATTATTTTGATATATCACAGGAGGCAAAGGTCATGATCTCCTGGGAACTTTGATTTCGAGCTATTTTGCTCAGGATTTCTATATTTAGCTTTACTGTTGGATTACTACAGACATTTGCATAGCCTCTTTCAAGTTTGTTCTTCTGTTACCAGTGATTCTTGAAAACGTCTTGGTTACTTATTTTAACATGTTTAATCCAGAGAATTATCTTCTCTAATATGTTTTTACCTGATCAGTATCTATTAGGGAGAAAATATGAACTGGAGTAAAAATCCTTTGAGCTCTTTGGGTATGCTTTACATAGTAGGGACATTTAATATAAAGATACTACCAAGAACTGAAGGCTTAGCTCAGTAAATGCCATTGGTGAAAACGTGGGGATCATGTCTAGTTAAATAACTGAGAAATCTGTCTTGGAGGAATAATGCCTAAAATTTGTCATTTTAGTAATTTATTCATTATGCACAAAATATAAGCAACTAAGTTTCTTTTACTATGACAATAGCTGATCTTCAGAATACAAACAGTAGTTATTTGCTGAGAGTTGAGATAATTCAGAGGTAATTCTTGGGAGTTACCGTTACTTCTAGAAGTTGATCTTTTCCCAGACAGCTGTTCCGTTATGACAGTACAAAGCTTGAGTGTGGCTGGAGGGCATGTGATTTAAGATGACATTTCCTTACACCTCAGTATATATTTGATGGTTAATCCATCAGAAGAAAATGTGCTTGATGGGAGAGTGCTAGGATTCTGGTATGAGGTGAACTTTCATTTGAGTGCATAATCCTAGGAAAACATCCTACCAGTGCTCAACAAAGCAGTGCTGACAAGAAGAGAAAAACCAGTTTGTTGGTATAGGTTGTTCTATTCAGAGCATTGGAAGTTATATCAGCACAGGGTTTTTATAATGGTGTAAGTTGCATCTCCCTTAAGGGTGCAAATGTACTTTAGTTTTGAGCTCCAGCTGTTCTATGTGTGCCAGCATCATGGAAGGCAAGGCAAGGAGCTGGCTGGACCCTCTTATTTTTCCTCTGACCTTAAGGGCAAGGACTTGTGTGTCTAAATCAGAGGAGGATGAGCATGATCCCCTCTCAGGCGGCACAGCTCTTGTAGTGAGGAGACGGAAGCACAGCAGGAACACATTTGGCAATCTGGGATCTGCTTGTAGGAACAAAATGCCATTTTAACAGTTTAAAACTACATGGGACTGCATACAGCAAAGCCCTGTCCCTGGGGACTGACAGGACAGTTTTAGCCCTTTTAAGAACAAAGCAAGGAGAGACCTTGCTGCAAGAGCTCAGTGCCCTTTCACAGAGTTCCTAGCAAAGGAATGACTTTTTATTTATTTATTTTATGTCTTCAGCTAAGCTTTGATGAGAGGTTCCTTAACTCTTCTCTAAAGGCTAAGTTTCCTGTCTGAGATAATATTTAAGATGAAGACTGACTCCTCCTGTTTCCTTCCTACAGACCAAAAGGAGACCCTTTCAAAGTATACAGCCTTTAATCTGGAGGCAAACACGTGTCCAGTTTGTAGCCCTCATCTCTTCTACAATGACTAGTGTTGCTGCTTGCAGGTAGCAGGTTTTTAGCTCTTTTAATGCTTTATGCTCCCTTCCTTCACTTGTATTATGCCACAGATAAATTGGACCCTTTCTATGCTGTGCTTCTGCTTGTGCATCATCATGCCATTGTGGATAAGTAAACATATATCTAAGCCAATAAATTAGCATTACTTCAGCAATGCCTTCTTTTATTCAGCGTGGCAGCAATCTTACAGCATGTTCGATTTTAAATGAAATGCTGTTTCATTACCAGTCTTTAGATATATGGGATCAAATTTCGCACAAATATGCTTTTATTTATTTATTACTTTAATATATTCTTTCTAATACTACTACTATTAATAATAATATTATTATTCATTCAATGTGAATTTCAAGGTGTAAGTCACCAGAGAATTCCTCCACTAAAAAGCCAATTTGATGGTTATTGCAAATAGTGAAAAAAAATATTTAAGACTTCTGAGGATGCTGGGCTAAGCCTTTATTGGTCATATTCTTTGTATTAACCAGCTGTGAAATGAGACACATTCTCTAACAGCATGATATCCATATGAGAGGCTTTATAGTCTGATGAATAATCATTATCATCCTGTTTATTGGCCAAATATTAGGTTGATAGCCTGTAGTTAAGTAAGGACAGAGAAAAAAAAACACTGATTTAATGTAGACGGATATCCCTTCCCCTCCTGCAAGCTGACTAACATGTTGTTCATTGGGCTATTGATTAGAAAACACTTTTTTCCCTCCGATGTGCCTTGTTATGTTTCTTTTCCCATGATTTCTTTGTTTGTCTTGAAGTTGTGCAAGCTGGAAGTTTATTTATGTGACTTAGTATCAATGTGAATTATACATGTCAAATTATAACTTTGAAACTACTTGGTATATTATTTATACATAGATGTTTTGGATAAGTATTTTACTGTCTCTTCTGCCCTCTTATGGAACTGCTCATACACATTAAGGACTTAATCCAACTCCCATTCAGTGGGACATTTGCCACTGATTTCAGCAGCAGTTGGATCAGGCTCTTCGTTTGGAGGAAACGGATGACAAATGCCTTATAAAGAGATGTTTTGAACAGGTGAATAAGGTAGAAACAAATGAGTGGAAGAATAGGAGTGGACAGTTGTTCTTAACACCTGAATAAGAACAAACAAGTACAATTTACATGTGCATCATCACAGGTATATGCATTAGACGGCTGCAGGGCTGCAGTTATTTCTACATATTCCCAAGTATTTCTTTTTTAAAAGTTTCTGTAGGTTACTCTGACTGTCTTCATTTATGGAAGTGGATGTTTCTGTGTCACTGTTTATAAGAGTTTGGTCATGGAGTTCAGGCCCTATGTAGTTGCCAGTTTCTTCAGTGCTAAAAGCAGCAGTGTTGTTTCTCTTTGCATGATGTTCTATGAAATATGCTTCCCTTCCTCCTCAGTTCCAATTTACAGAGTGAAAATTGAGTAAAACTGTTGTTGTTTGAGGAGCTGCTTCTGTTAATATTCACCTGCTTGTTAGAAGACGGAGATTCCAAAGGTTCCATTGCTTTCTAAAAATATGCAGGCTCCTGATGCTCACGCTCTCCCTTGCATGTTTTTCAGTTACTTTCTTCCCAGCTATTCTCTTCTACCTCCTAGACCTTACCTGGGGCAAATCTGTGGAGGGAAAGCTTTAGTCAGGCAGGGCAAAATTACTTGAGAAACTCCAGTGGAAAAATCATAGAATGGTTAGATTTGGAAGGGACCTTAAAGATCATCTAGTTCCAGCCCCCCTGCCATGGGCAGGGACACCTCCCACTAGACCAGGTTGCTCAAAGCCCCATCCAGCCTGGCCTTGGACACTTCCAGGGATGGGGCATCCACAGCTTCTCTGGGCAACCTGTTCCAGTGCATCACCACCCTCAGAGTAAAGACTTTCTTCCCAATATCTAATCTAAATCTCCCCTCTTTCAGTTTAAAACCATCACCACTTGTCCCATCACTACACTCCCTGATAAAGAGTCCATCTCCATCTTTCCTGTAGGCCCTGTTTAGGTACTGGAAGGCTCTATAAGGTCTCCCTGGACCCTTCTTTTCTCCAGGCTGAACAAGCCAAACTCTCTCAGCCTGTCTTTATAGGAGAGGTGCTCCAGCTCTCTGATCATCTTCATGGCCCTCCTCTGGACCCTCTCCAACGGGTCCATGTCCTTCTTATGTTGGGGGCCCCAGAGCTAATAATGCATTATAGCTAAGAAGCAATATTATTCATGGGGAGTTGGTGGAGAAAACTTCTTGGCATTTTCCTTCATTAATCATACTTACATTAAAAAAAAGTTCTTGTGAAATACATATTGTACAACTAAATCTTTATTTTGAAAGTCAGGGGTTTTTGTTTCCTTGAAGGACCTGTCCAGCTGGAGAGATCCATTTGTAAGAAAAGTTGTAGTGATATTTTGAGCAAAAATGCGTTTATCTTTTATCCTTTTGTTTACGTATATTTGAAAGCTCGTTGAAATTTAGACTGTGGGTTGTATCACTGAAAAACCGTAATACATGTAAAATTGTGGCCTGTCGATGAGGAATAAAATTAAAATCTAGCAGAAGTGCAGACCAACATCCCTGCAAAATCCCACAGAGGAGGGAGGACAGTCCATTGTTAGTCATGGGAAGACAAAATGCTGCAAAATCTATAACAGATTAAACTATAAAAATTGAGAGATACCTACAGAAGTTACGCCAAATATTTATAAAATGTAATAGAGTTGGTACTTTTCCAAATCTTGTTTTCTTTTAAGCATCTCTTGGAATTCTGTTGCAGGGTTGGTATAAATTCTTAGCACTACAGAATGCCTTAAAGTGGATGTTTTCTTGTTAAATTTCATAAGGCTAACAGAGAACTGGTTGTTGTTACACAATCATATTGTGTTGTCTAAAACAGAACCTAGAAGATCATCTTTTTTGGACAGAAATTATAGACTTACAAATCATTAGATAGCTGCTTAACACTAGTCATGCAACTAGTTTGAGTTCAGCAGAACTGTTTATGATAAGTGCTAAGTTAAGTATGTGCAAAAGTTTTTGCAAGATCAGCACCTAAGATTTTTAAGATGTCTGCACAGAGCCAGATAATCTTACAACGAGGTCAGTAAAATTAGTTCTGTGAATACAGCCGTAAATCTGTGGTGGTGGTTTCCTGTATATCATATCACGATAGCCTTGATTAACCACAAATCCCTGTAATAACATTTCTGTTCTTCCAAATCCTTGTTCCACCCAAACACATATGATCCATTTTACCAGAACAATTTCTGAACTGTACATTTTTCTTTCTGATCCCTCTATCATTCTTTCTGGTTTGGTGCTCTAGGACATAGAGCTTATAGAAGGAACAGATGTGAAGATTTCCTTAAAAGGAAGGTGTATCCATTTCTTATTTATTCAGAGAGGCAAGAATATTATTATTTCTTTAATAAATAACTCTACATCAAAAAGACACCTGACTCCTGTCACTGATTTCTCATGCTCATGGTAAGAGCATCATAAGGCCTCACATACTGGCTATTGATGCAAACCTGAGGGACGCTGGTGCAAATGGGAGCAAGAAAAGTGAATTGTTTCTCTAGTGCAATATACTGTTGAACCTTCTAGAACATCTTCAGTTGTTTTCTCTGTGTGTGTGATATAGAAAATAGAAGCATGAAATGAAAATACTCTGTTTGGAAAAGCTGAAGATTCTGTTTGATAAACAGGACTAAAACATTCATAAGACTTTAACATTTCCTTTTTGGGTCAATGCCTTGTCATTTTCTTCCCTTGGGCTAAAATCTCAGCATATTCTCAGGCATTCAAATCATGACCTGAACTCACATAAGAAGAATGAGAGGATGAGTCTGACAGTGCAGTCATCCTGTGTCCTCTGTCTACCTGTCTTTTTACACAGGCACGTCCTCCACTTTTTTATGCTAGTCCTTCCAGCAAAAGACCAACACACATAAGGTGTTTTGCTCCCTTTCCTTCTTCTACAGGAGACTGAGGTTAGTCCCTCAAAAACCGTTGAGGTTCAGATGCCAAACCTAATTCCCATATTTGATAATGTCGTGGAAGCAAAAACAGCCAAATGCAGATTGTCCTCATCCCTCCCTCCATCCCACTGCACTCCCTCTTCTCCATACTTGTTCAGCACTTTTGGCAATGGCCCTATCCAAATTTGGAGATCCAGAGAAGAAAGGTGGAAAACTATGTGAGTTACTGAAAGCATTTTATCCCCCATGGATCTTCGGCTGCAGAACACACTGTGAAAAAGAGCGAGGGCTTCAAATACAAATGTAGGTCAGAGCAAGGCAATTTGTGTCCCCCATCCTCTACACTTCACGTGGCACAGTACTGTGAGCTCCTGCTCCCTTCTGTGATAAGGATAGGCCCCACCCCTCCTACAAGAGCATGAGCTGAAGAAAGGCCCAGAGCTGTAGCAGCAATTTTGTTTCAGAACAGGATTTAAGGTAGTAGCTGAAACTCCAAGCTGTTATTCTATTCTTCTCATGACATCCTAATTTACAATCAGTTTTTCACAGAACCCGCCGTTTTGGGGATATTTTGATAAACACATCACTGTCAACAGGCTGCCCAGATAGTTCAGGCTGTGACCTACCAAAGTCAGTGGGAACAATGCTTTGAGCTCTTACTTTGCTTTCTACCGCTTACCACTGGTTAGTAGCTTACACTGACACTGTCCTATTGTCTTCTGTGGGCAATTAATAAAATACCATCTTGTTCAGCATGACTAGAAAAGAGTCTCAATATTTGACCTTTAGATAACTGAAAGGAAGTGGGGTGGAGAGAGAATGGGGAGAGGAGAACTACAAAGGACATCTATTAATGGATTCAAAGTAATGATCTCCTTCTCTGAAGTCATTCTGTAGCATAAAAATAGCAGTGAGAGCCTAAACTTGTGAGCATCGGCAATAGGTCTTTAGCAACTGACTATGTGTGCAGCTAGGCTGACTTGCATGATCTGAGTGCATAGCTGTGGTACGATTCCAAGCTTTTCAACAAGTAGACTGCAGTAGGATGTCTTTATTACAGACAGTTTATCTAGATTAAACTAAATTAGTACTTACTGAATGTAAACAAGCACATAATATGAACAGCACATAATTTATTAATTAAAGATTGGTACAGAACGCTACTTAGAAACTTACGTTATTTTCATTGATGCACTTACTGTAGTGAAATTGAACTGACCAGTCTCCCAAAATTTACAGGCACACACAAATTTGTTTTCATTTATGGATATTAAATTATGCACATTATATTATAAACAAATAATCTTACCCCTATGGGCTTTATTTTATTAGCTTCCCTTAGTTAGAAACCTTTTCACAGTCATATTATGCAGTAGATTAAGCGTTCATCCTTACTGCCTGCTTTCAAAGCAGTCTGTCAGTTGTGATCAGACATGCCGTACGCTACAAAGCACAAAACTCGACCTGATGCCTTCTAACCGAGAAAGAAGTCAGCAGGAAGTTCCAGCTGAGGTTCACAGTTCCAAAGTCCGCAACCTTCTAATATTTTCAAGGTTTCATGTGTTTTACACAGGTCAACACATGGTCTACTTCTCCTAAAAGTTCACCAACAGTTTAGTAACATTGTGAGCTCCAGGGTTAGGAGAGAGAGAAAAGTACTTTTATGTAAAATGCCTATTGTTATTGTAATTTTTATAGCCCAGACATTTCAGTAAAATCTTACAAGGGATCATATTCTCAGCTGTGAGAAATAGACAAGGTTCCCTTCAAGTCAGTGAAACAGTTAATTTACATCAGGTGAGGATCTGACCTAAATTTGTTTCAACTCTGATTTACCAGTGCATACGCTGCATTACTCTCACATATGGAATCCTATCACTGCTGTATCAAAGATGTAATTAAAAACCTGCCATAACAAATGTGCACTATGCCCTACTAAGTTCTTGTGCTGACAAACTGCCAGAGGGGAAGAGTTTGATCTTTTACTCAATGTGGCTTGCCGCTGGTCCTAAAGGTTTTATCAAAGAACTTGAGAGAAGCAAGCCATGATGGAGTAGTAGGGAGAGGCAGCTTCAAGTAATCGGTTGCCAGGCTATCCGGCCTTCTTGAGTACAACTTGCGCGCTGTTGTAGCACCAAGCAAAAGATAGGCAGAGCAAAACAATGAGCACAGTTTGTTTTATAGTGATAGCAGCTCCTTTCTACTAAAAATGTGAGTAGCAGAGTTCTGCACCAGCTGGTACTTCTGGGTGGTCTTCAAGGCTAACTTCAAATATGGGCCAGTGCAGTAAAACAGCATGGAAGTGTCAAAGACATAAGTAACTCTGGTAAGGTCCTTATCAGCAGACAGGCCTCCATTTTTTGACCCGCTACACTCTGAGAAGGAGAACAGCAAGCCACCATTCCTCCCTAAAAATCCTAAGGGAAGGATGCATGTAAAGAAAGAGAGTATGCAGGGTGTTTCTTTGAATAAATGAGTTCTCAGACTGAGTGCCAAAAAGTGATGATCAAATGCTAATAAGTATCTTCATCTACTTCCCAAATTCATTAATCTCTCATGAAAACATAGCTGATCAAAACATGCTGGATTTGAGTGGTGGCAGGCTGTAGGATGGTCATAGATATTGTTTACGTATATGAAACATCCAATTAATTTCTTCAGTTCTTTTTTGTTTGTACTCCTGTAAAAGTTTTCTTTATAACTCTTAATGCCACCACTCAGAATAAATTCATTATTCACATTATTTAATAAACAAAGCTGAAACCAAGCCTAATCAGAATAAGTATAAAAGAACCCTTGATGTTAAAGTGTGGGATATCACGATTCCCAAACGGCTACTTTAACAAAATTTTAAGAAATAATTTTGCCTAAAGACTATATTCAGAGTCCCCAGAAATCAATGGGAATATTTTTATGATTCACTAGGATTTACATCAGACCATAAATGAGCAGCATATTTTATAAACCATATCAGTTATTTACAGCAGGCAGAAACCCTTGCTTTCTTTGTATGGAACTAATATATTGCTTCAAAAGCACATGAAAAAAGATGGCTGCTGCTTTGTTTAGAAAATTTGTAAAGCTTTAAATCAGTGGTGAAGTTTTCTACTGATTTTACTTGTGCAGAACTGGGCACGCACATATGAGTAAAATCAGTAGAAAACTTCACCACTGATTTAAATAGACACAAAATCGAGTATTATATTGGGGATAGATATCTGAAGTGATACTAAAGATAAAATGCTTCTGTTCAAAGAAAGTATATAAAATCTGAAAGTTGTATCATTTATTTTGCTGCCATTGCTTCATAACCATTCAATTTAAAAATAAATATTATTTTAAATAATATTGCATTAAATTTAATTACCATATTTTTTCATAATTACAGAACTTTAAAAGTATCCAAATTTCTTTCTGCACTAAAGGCTAAAAAAAAAGAAATCACCTGGGAATGTTAAAATTTAAAGACCTAAATGTATCTCTGACATATTCCAGCTGTATACAAAATGCACTTAGTCCTGTACCGAGGACTTGGCATTCAAACCAACAGCCCTAATAAACAGAACTACATATTTTCATTTGCTATTTATGCCCTTCACTTTTGTCTGCTGAGGGAAAGGTTAGTTACAAGACAAAGCTTTTGTTGGGCAGAATAGCAGAGCACACTCTGACAGTGTTATCAGTGTCTTTCAACGTGGAACATATTTAACTTGACACAGGAGTAAAAAGAAAAAGAAAAATAGGACTTGTGAACTGAAATAAAAATATATTGAGCTCTATTATATCTCTCAGGAACAGAGAAGCAGAAGAGAGGCAGTGGCACCTTCAGTGCCCCACATCATGGAGGAAAAAATATTTTTGTTAAAATACACTGGAAGAAAGCCTGGATTTTCAGAGCAGCCAGAGTTCATGTCAAGACCCTTTACACAGCTTAAGATAGCAGAACCCAATAAAAATCTTTACCAGCACCAAAAATCCTACCAGCTGGCAGGAGAGAACAAGTCTTTTACTTGACAGTTAAACTCCAATTTTCTTCTGCGACCCACAGCATACTCTAATTCCTCAATGGCAGTTGTACAGTTGCACCACAGCAGTCTCCCAATTTTCTTTGATATTTATAATACTTTCAATGTTCAAACCTGCTCACCAAAGAAATTGTGCCTTTTTTTGTTTGCAAGATTCCTGCAGTTTTCTGAATAGTATCAGGAAGCAGCAAGAACGGGGCTACTCCATGAGGGAGAACAAGACAGGAGTCACAGATGACCACAGGACAAGCAGTCCCCTCACTGACCACAGCGCAGGCCCATGGCATCTGAGCAGGGTGCTAATATCAGAGCCCATTGAGAGCCTCAGGCAGGGTGAGGTGGTGAACCAGGTCCAACACACTGTCAGGAGCAGCAGGGAATAGGGCCAAAGAAAACACGTGAAACCAGCTACAGTTTAGGTCCAAGGTCCTTCCAAGAGACAAGACTAGAGACAAGACAAGAGACAAGGCTACAACACAGATCCAGGGCTATACAGAAGTTGTGAGCAGAAACAAATCTGAACTATAACTGCAACATAGCTTAGAGCAAGACTGAACCCCCTAACCTGAGTTTAAACCAAGTTTCTTGAGGAGTAGGAGTGGGTACCAGGTGAGGCTAGTAAGAGCAATTAAGGCCAATTAGTGTAGTCACGGCCCTGACCGAGGCTAATATATGTGTGTCTTGCCTAAATAATGCATTCAAGTTCTTAGGCTGGCTGGTTGGCAGCACAGAGGATCTTAGTTAATAATCATTGTTTTGCTTACAATGGATTTACTAAAGGTCTAGAGTAAAGTTTTAATTTTTGCAGTTACTTGTGTTTCTGTATCAGATTTTTTTTTTCTCATAAGGCAGAAAAAGGTGTTCAAGATTTCTTTCAAGGTATGCAGTTATTTTATTATTGCGTCTATGTTTCTGCCTTCAGTACACTAGCAAAATTCTGTATGGTTATAAAAGTTCTTTTAAAAAAAAAATTATTAGAGTTCATGTTTTTAGTTTATCTGATTATTTTTCAGGTAATATAGGAGATGTGCTTGTTTTTCTATAGGTATAGTATAAGTTGAAGCCCTAGAGTTTGGAACACCTGAAACAAAGCACGTTGTCACATCATCATGTCTGTCTAAAGCAGGCAATTGCTACCTAAGATGATGTCAAAAAAAAAAACAAATTTCAGATATGCTTAGTGCTAAACAAATGTGGAAATAATTAGTTTATAACAACTCATAAATAGTTATCGTAGTATTTCTAGCAAAGTCTATGCTTTGTATTTATACCAATGCCACTTCTCCTGCTACTACAGAAAGTTGAAAGGAAAGGTTAATGCAACTTTTCAACCAGTGATGAGAGTAAAATAGATTTAAATTCTAGCAGTGCAACTTGAAATAGTTATTCTTTCTTCTAATTTTTCCTTTATCATATCATACGAGCAGGAAGGGAACTGTTGATCACAGGCCCAGTCAAGGGAGCAAAGGCAGAAAGAACCTAAGGGTCTTTTTTAAATGTTGAAGCGAATGACTTTTAATCTAGTATGCCATAAAATGCATTAACTCAATTTTCAAGGTCTCAAGAGCTTAATTAAATAAGTACCTGCTTTTATATGTGGTTTTTACCCATTTTTAAGGCAAGAAGGTATTTGAATGAATCCCTGAGACTGTTGTATTATTGACACAGAGTTCTGTCTTCTACTTGTAGGAACCATATATGATCACAAGACTAAATGTCTTTCCTAAACAGTTTCTCCATGCAGTGTAAATCTGTTTCTGCTTTTATAATGCTGAATTCCTGACACTGAAAGTGCTGTATATAGGGATAGGTAGCAACTCATAAGCCAAAATGTGGTCTGAGAATTGCTAACAGTTTGCAATCTCCTGTAGCAGCAGAAACAAATTTACCAGACAGTGTCTCAAGGTTCTGTGTGTCTGTCTCTATTTTCTAAAGGAAGTGCAATTAGAATAAAGGAAGAAACGTTTAGGTTGGGTACCCTGTCAGCTAGGTCCATGATTACTTTCTTCCGTCCCTTGCTGTAATGGCTTAACAAGAGGTTTTAATACAGCAGCATCAACTGCTGAATTCATGATGAGTCTTTAAAATTGAGCTTACTGGCACTATATTAACAGAGAGTCAGTAAGAGAATCTTAGTGCTAGTAATTTCGTAGCCTTCCTGATAAGAGAAAAAAAAAAAAGCTTCAAACAGTGGAAAACTGCATCTTCAGGAATAAGAGAAGCCAGTTCCTCATAAAGCTTTATTTTATTTTTTTTTACTTTAAGAAAACACAAATTTTTGAGAGTGAAGGTTATTAAGGCTAGATTTGTTTCTTCAGTCCTGGGGATTAACAATGTATGAATAGTATTTCAGAAGCTTGTGTTTCTGAAACCACATGGTCTATTTTTATCTCTTTATGTAGGTATAGTTTGCCCTTATGAAATTTTTGTTGAACCCCCATGATTAATATTTAGATTGGTGCTTTGTTAGTGATAAAATTTTTTTTGATCTGAAATAATGTGCATGATAAAGATTTCATGTCCAATTAGTGAACATCACACCTTTTTAGGACTGGCTCCTATTTCTGTTTTGATTACTAAAAGCACAATTATTATAACAATTAATTTATTATACATGTTTTGATTACTGAAGGCACAAACATTATAACAATTTATTATACATTCTGCAAATATTTTTTCTAACATTTGTATGACTGCTGTTTTGTACTCGCTTCTATACTAATATTTAGAAGGAAGCTTACAAATGGTTACATGTTAGTTTTAAGTGCAAAATATTCTTCCTGAGGCCATGCTTGATTTAATTAATAAAAAATTAGGGACAGGAGTGTGTGATGGCTTGGAACCAAAATTTCCTCAGCTGGATTAAAATGAAGTGTCCCCCACTGATATTTTAAAGCTTTTGAAGTAAAGAACAGTGTTTCATATTTCTGTGGGACAAGGCAGTCTTCTCCCAGATGACAGAAGCTGCAAATACTTTAAGCTTGTGTAGTTTTGTTGCATTTAATGAAGGAGGCTGCATGTGAGCTTCAGATTAATCAGGCATAGAACTAATACAAAGGGCTCTCCCTGGGCTTCTGCTGTCATTGCTGACATCTATTGCAGTGCTCTAGTCCCGCTAGCCAGTGCAGCTATACTCCTTTTAGATGCTTTGAAAACTGCTTTGCAAGTCACCTTTCAACAAAACAAAATATTTAACATGCTGTGTTTGCAAGTAACATTTAAATATTTCTATCATATAATCAAAAAGATGTAGGTAGCATTTGGTAAAAAGGAAATCTTTGCAACTTGGGAGATCAGGAAATGGAAAGTGACAAAACTCAAACAAAGCACTTTAGTGTTTCTGAATCTGTTTCCTATCAGAGACTTAGCAATTATCATGGTTGAGACGTAAAAAACAAACAAACGCAACCCCCCAAAATTTGTTTTCACTTGAGCATCAAATAAATGCAATTGCCATTTGACTGTTTTCAGAGGTGCTTGTGAGCAACGTTTTGTGCACTGCTAAAATGCTGAGTGAGCAAACTGTTTTACTTCAGGTGCTGGTTTGCTGCATGAAGGTGAAGTAATTTACAAACTGTTTTACTGTGGTGATGTCTGTAAGAGACATAAGTATAGAGTAACAATTAGCAGTGGCCAGGGAAGTGTTGACACCAATTCCTAGAGGAGATGATTTACTCTTACTGCTGACCTGTCAGTAAACAATGATAAACTTCACCAAGAAACAAGTTTTCAGTGTGTAAGTGCTTTTGTTCATGAACGCTGCTGAATTTTACTTTCCATCTGGCACAGGTCCTGGGGGCTTTATGGTTATGCCTATTGATAAAGGCCAGGTGGTCAAGTTTTGGGAGCTGTCTGTCACTTGTTCAGAAATGGGATGTGGCTGTAGTTGAGAGAAAATAGAGAAACAAAAGGCAGTGGCAGCTGGGGTGGGCAGGGGAGCAGAATTCCTCTCATTCCCAGCCCCTTCTCCTGTTCAAGCTCAGCAACACCTGGATGTTCCTTTGGTAATGGCTGCTCTGGGGATTCAGTTGAGGCTGTTGTGAAAAGCAGTAGTCTCTTTTATCAAGAAATATCTTGAGAGTGTGGTGAATATGTTGCACTGTTTCCATCGCTCTGTGAGATTCTTGTGGTAATTGAGCTGCTCTGCCTAGAAAGGGTTGTTTGCTGGTTTTTGTCTGAGAACCTTGCTCGAAAATGATATATTTTCCTTTTCAGGAAAGGATGTTCATATAATGTGTATAGTTACTGGCTCTATGGTCTTGTGTCTGTGGTCTTGTGTCTAGTGTCTGTAGTAACTTCAAGACTCGTGTATGACAGCTTGCTAAAGGCATTAGCTCGGTCTCATACAGTGTGAGTCTCTATCCTGTTGTTTCTGCTTAATTGAGATGAATTGTGTAGGACAGAAGGTACCTTGTGCTCTTTGTCATACAATGTGCGTGCAAAACTTAAAAGCCTGTAACGTTTCCTTACAGAACACAGACCTCTAGGCTTGTAGAAACTTTCAGCTGCCCTTCTTACAAGGCTTGACATGGGTGAAATCTATGTCCTCTTGGACAAAAAGAAGCCCCCAGACATTCTTAAACATAGTAGTAAGATGCACAAAGGCATTTAACAAAATGCAACTTTAGTGGCGATTAGAGTATAAATCTAATCTGTGTATCTGCAGTCAGTGAACCCATGTTCTAGCAAAGGAAGCTTTGCTGAAGCAAGTCAGCTCAAGCCTATTTTCTGGTTTGAAGGCAGTGTAAACGTAACTGAAGAAGGTTGTCTGGTACTTAGCTTTTTCAGTGTCATTCCAATGAACAGGTGGCTATTTACAACAGTGTTTGCTAAAGAGGTACTTAGGATGATAATTACTAAGAGAGCAGTGGAGAGAGAAAGCAACAAAATGTTTTGGTTACTCTGGAATTCGTCCCTTGTCAGCATGGGAGGGCACTGGTCTCGGGGAAAGAAGTGAGGCTGCAGCTTGTTTTCTTTCCCTTACAAACTTTCCTTCTTCAGCTCCTTCCACAGAACAAGTGATATCTTTTATCCTGATTGTAATGAGTAGATTCTTTGCTAATTATCTGTAGTGGAAAGCAGATGATCATGTCTACTTGATAAAGTCTTACTGAGACTTCACTGAGGGATGAATTGAGCTTAATTGCATGCTATTTACATATTACAGTGATTCCTTGAAAGTTTATTGCTACTAATTTTTCTTTTTATGTTGGCTTCTATTAAAAAATGATGTTGCAAAAGTATTGGAGGTAAAACGAGAATGTGTGTACTTACCAATGTTCTATGAAAAGCATCTTGGGGGTCTGTATTTTTGCAAGCAAGGGATTCTGCTGTGATTTTTTTTTTTATGCTTAATAAGTGATCCAATAGAACTCATTTATCTCTGCTTGTGAAAATAATTTTGAAACACTGGCTCACTTTTGTTCAGTGGGAGGAGAAGTGATTGATGTATTGCATATCTTGCACAGTACCAGATACTGACCGTTATCCTTAACTCTATCTAGTTTTGAAAGCACATCTGAACAATTTCTCTAGTTTGATGTTTCCATTATTTTTCTTCCTTGATAAATAGAAATCAAACTTACATTTAGTAATTTCTCTTTTTCAATTTTGAATGTTCTAAAAATTTACTTTATCTTAATGCTTTCATTATTCTACCCATTTCTAGAAATTTACATGTTTCCATACAGTGCTTGATAAATGCTGGCAAGTTTGACTTCCAGCATGAAAAGTTTTGGAGCTTGTTAGACACCATTAGATTCAGCAGAGCCTTTCCATTGTTTGCTGTAGGAATTGAATCAAGTCTGTAGTCTGCATTTTCACTTCCCCTGAGCCTAAAGGACTTTCAAAATCTTGATCATGTATGGTTCTGGACTGAGAAAGAAAATCTTGATTGGGTGTGTAGTCAAAATCACAGACTGGAAATGCTTAAGAGGTGTCAAGGTAGAAGAACTGTGTATCAAGTGCTTGTGAAAAGCTTGATCTCAAACCTGACCTCTCTGAACTTCAATCATCTGAGTATTCATTTCTTTTTTACATTCAAATAGCAAATTTGTAAACAAGCCTTGCTTTGCAGTAGCTGTGAAAATAGTCAATGCATGAAGTTTTGGTAGTGATAATGGAGTAACATTTTTAGGAGTGATATATTCAGCAAGTCAAGGGGGAGGACAACAGTAACTGTTTTCATTGCTGTTCCTGTAAAATAGAAAAAGTAATTAAAAATTAAGAGCGCTGCCTACCATTTGTAATCTTTCTTTTTTTTCTCCGCTCTTCTAGTTATGGATGTCCTATACATTATATTGACAGCACTTAGAACAAAAGTGTCACAGTTGCTTGTGTATATGAGCTTGATTATTTGAAAGCTTACAACTTATTTTAGGTTATTGTATTGCTTACAGTTAACTTTATTCCCTTCATAAGAAATGTGAAAAACTTAATAGATATCTGCTGAATATACCAGTTAAAATTTTACATATAATTAGTTGTTCAACATGTAACTGTGACCAGTTAAAAAGGAAGATAATTCAATTAAAGCCTGTGGGTTAAGGGTACCATACTGGCATGCAACTAAGATGGACCTCTGGAAACTATTGAAATTTTGGATAATATAAAAGCAACACAGAAATGTTTTGCTCTCAGTTTGTTCATATAATTAGCTAATGTCAGAGGAATACTGTAAAACAGACTTGCAACGTGGCACCTATGAATGAGTAGATCTACCTTCAATCTTAGACACTAATTGAGTTCAAATAATATAACTGGAAAGCTTACTTTTGATCTAAAAGCAGCATAAATTAGATTTCCTAATGCAGATCATACCTACCTTTTACTGTAAAAAATCATATAAATCTACCTATTACTGGCTAGATCCCAGTTTCCCTGGAAAAATAAAATGAGGAATAATAACCTCTTTTTTTAAGACAAGCTATTTGGTAAATGTAAAAAGAAAAAAAATCTGACTTACAAAACCTGTATGCAAACTGTTAGTTACACAGTTATTCTTGGCATGAGCTTGATTTCAGTTTTGTATTTACAGAAAACAGAGGAACAAAAAGCGCTGTGTGGTAAGAAGATGTACAGATTGAGTATAGCTACGTGTTGTCCAATGTACTTACGGAGAAATATGATCATATTTTTAAGATAATGGCTAAGTAATGAAACAGCACGTAATAATGTGATCAGCATTCTGCAGTTAATTCAACTCTTTTCAGCACTCAGTAGAAAATGAGCGGGTTTATGCATATTGGTAGTTGTAAAATAAACATGGAAAACTACCAGTGTATTTAACCTTAGTTTGGATAGGAACAAAGTTAAATCAAAAGTAAATGAAAAGACAGTTTATTTTACATAGTTGCTGTGTCTTTAATTTCACACCCATAATGGAATGGTGATAATAGAAATGTCTGCAGTGCTTGCTGCAGGAACAGGATGCTTCTAAAGACTGAGTGGTATTTCTTCCTGTTAAATTCTGGGTAAACCTACAGTTGACATTAGGAGGGCAAAACTGGTTTGGAAGCAGACTCCTTACAAGACTAGGATAAAAATGAGAGACTACTAGCAAATGTGAAACATGCAGTTAGATTTTTGGATCTTTCAAAGAAGTGTATTTTGAGACAGATGTGCAATAAAGCCTGTGTTTAATCTAGGAAGAGGGGCAGTATTCTACTGGTAAAAAGCAGAAGGAAAATAAATTGCATCATCTATAACCTTTGCAGTCATAGGCTCAGTGAACAGAACATCAAAACCAAATGTAAGGAAAACAAGCCTCTGTATTCAATTTACCTAGTGATATCCGGCCTTACAAGAAGCTCTAAGTATATTCATTCTTTTAGCTACAGTGTGAAAAAATCAGTACTGAGCTCAGTCTTCAATGGATGAATATATCCAGGGGAAAAAAAAAAAATTCTTAAAGCAACATCCAAGGTCTGTCAAAGTGACTAGAAAAAGTCCCACAGACTTCAGGGGCTGTAGGTCAGGCTCTTAAACATGTAAATGAAAGTTTGATTGCTTTGGGTGAGCATTATTTCTGTTAATCATCCAGCAAAATATATCTGATTATTTGGAACAGCAAATAGCTATTTGGTTTCTGACCGAATACAATGCATGTTTAAGCATATCAAATGTGTTTGGAGTTAGTGAAGGAAGAATCTCAAGATGTTTGGATACACATTCAAAATGTGTGTGCTCAGCTAAAGCTCTTCAGTCTGCAGAAAGGTTTTGCTGAAAAATGAACAATCTTACTAGGCTTTTCCGGTGCCCAAGAGCCAAAAGCACCAGAGCAGCGAGGCTGTGTTGGTAAGAGGAATGAGAAATTGGTGGGCAGGGACAGAGGCTTTTTTGAACATGCAAGTGCCTTTAAAAAGCAGTTTGGCTTTCCGAAGTGCTTGTGTAAAGACAATCGTTTGATGCACATCTTCCTGCTTTCATGTAGCTGGGCTGTCTGAGGCTGTTGTCCACCTCTGAGATATCGTCCTCCATTTCTCCTGCAGGCATGGCTCTTTTGCACCCTGAGGTTCCTGTGGGTCTTCAGGCTTTAGTGGCAACACTGAAATTTCCACTTTGGAGTAACGTATGAATATCTTTACAAGTGTCTTTCTCCAATTTCCTTTCAGATATGTGTATGTGCATGGGGGCATGGAACAGGGATAGCGGAGGATGGAATCTGGAATTTTCTTTACCTTCCAATCCGGTCCACATTAGGGTTTCCCCTTGTGGTGGCTTCATAGTTTAGTTTGCTCTCCCTGCTGGGTGCTTGAGAGCCCAAGAACTGCTTATGTCCTTCCCCTTTCAAAGGTTAGGAAGCTGCAGTTTTACATCTGGGAGAACCTGACTCTAGTTGGGCATGGTGAAAACCAGGAGGTATGACAAACTGATATAGCTACAAAAATGTCCATGTTATGCCTGCTTTCTTTCTGTTGGAAAAAATAATTTGTGTTCCACTGCTCCTTACTGCAGGAAGGAAGAATTTGAAATAAGAAGAGTGATTTCTCCAATGTACTGCACTCGCACAGTTCAAATTATGCTTTATACTGCTGCCAGTGTTATACCACAAATCTTAAGTTTTGTGTTCATGCAAAATACCAGTATTTTTCTGCTCATGAGATAGCATGGCTCATAGGAGATGGTACCTCATGCAACTTATGTTGACAAAATACCTGAATTCCTGCTTTTCACTGGGATAAAGCTGACCAAATGCAGCAATTTACTTTACCTTAACTCATAGATTGTGGCTGAAATTGTGTTTGAGTGTGTGTGCTCTTACTAAACCTGTCACAGCTGAAATGATGAGTCTGACAGTTCATGGAATTCTGTCACTGCAGTGGCAGAATATGTACCTGATTTATAGAAGTTTTGCTCTTCTGAGCATTCCTTTCTTAAACAGAAACCACTCAAATTAATTTTATTTGATAACTAATTAGAGTATAAGTAGGTAAATGTGTATCTAGCTCATAGGACCATGGATTAACCCAAGAAAATTAAATGAAGTTTCTTGATTCCTTTTGAAAAGTACCATTAAAAGTATCATTCTGAAGACAGCTGCCATCTTTTATTGGATTGGGTGTGTGTGAGAGGTTTGGGTTTTTTTGTTTTTAACGGGAGGGGTAGAAGTCATCTTTGGCAAGGTTTCCTTGTCTAAGAATCTCTGACTATGAATACTGTCCTTTAGCTATCCTTTGTGTCTGGTTCTGTGCCAGGATTTATCGGGATGGAAGATGTTCTCGGTGGTGGTGCACTTTTTGCCACTAGCAATTGTTTTTCCTAATAGGGCAAGTTTATAAGACTCATTACCAAGAAGGGAATAACAGTAAAGGAAGTTTCAGTGCAATTTTTTGTTTTGTTTTCCTTTTTTAAAAAGGGAGACGGAGACAAAGGATGGAGTTAATATAAAATCCTGCTCTCCGGTTAGCCTAAAAGATGACCTGCAGTTTTTGGAATTACGGTATGTTCAAAGATATGTCACTGAAATAATGTAATGCCACAGACATTAGGCCATAATGACCTAAAAAAGTATGTGTTTAGTAGTTTGCAGCTGGAGTCAAGGAAGAAGCAAAACCGCTTGAAGTGAGCCAGACCCACACATTCTGAAAACCATTATTACATTTAGAGCACTGGCGAGGAAAAATATTCATAGCTAAGTTTGCCTTTGGTTTAAATTAAACGACACATGATTAGCAACTTGCAACAGTGCAAGAAGAGCTTTTACAGAGGATTTCTGATTTTATATTTTTTATGTAGCTATCAACTGTTATCTGAACAATCACAGCTGTGATTAATGGTGGTCTGGAATTTTAGGGGATGGGGTTTTTGCTTGGGTTTTTGTTTTGGGTGGTTTGTTTTTTTTTTAGCAAAGAGGAAGAACTTAGGAGAAATTGGAGTTGATATGGACCACCCAAAACAGGTAAATGATCTTCTGAGTGTCTTGAAACACTTTCTGATGATCAGAAGGTCCAAATAAGCAAGATGTCTAGGTATGTGCTCAATAATTTACTGAGTTAGGGAGTAACTTATGAATAGCTTAACTTTCAAGAATCTAATAAGGCCTTACTATTTTATTGTTAGTCTTGCCTGTGCATCTAGTAGCCTAGAGTCCTCATGGGGCAAACAGCAACCTGAAGAGGGAAAGTTACTATTCATACTGGTATAATTTTCATACTGACTCATTAGCAGTGGGTGAAGGCATGGACCTCGGATATCTTCATTGCCAGTCCTGTGCTCTAACAGCCCGATAATTTTCCTGAGAGGGCGAGTACCTTTTTTGGTGTCTAATTCACCAGTGTTTTGCGTGATATACCCAGGAATTTAACATCAGAGCTTCCTTCTAGAGGGTCTTTTTTAATCTCCATGTGTTATCTTACTCTTCCTCAAAGAAGTTTAAATTGTGCACCTCACAGCTGAAAAACTCCTATTTTGAACTGCAGTACTCAATTCTTAAAATCACTGCTTAGTAAAAACAACCTCTATCCACAAGAAAAAAAAAGATTGTAGACCTAATCAGAACCCGTATTAGCCACTACCAAATTTGCACGTAACTGGTTTGGGTTGGTTTTCCATATCCTAAATGACAAAGGATGATAGTGATTAATTTATCCTTAAAGCATCACATAGAATAGTATCAGAGGACAACTGACAATATAAGCAATGATTTTATCAGCATGGCAAAAAAAGTTAAATTTTACAACAGTCCTTTTAAAAGGAATTTTATTTTAAAAGCCCTTTCTAACACATCAGACAGGCAAAGTCTGTAGGTAGGCTGTCCAGCTTCCCCACGTATGCAGTGTTAAAAGTACAGCAGGCAAAATACCATAAACAATCAATGTAAATATTCATTGAAATGTAGAAACAAAACTGTATCAATATTGCAAACTTTCTCTATTTGTTTTTCTTAAACATCCAAATACAAATTTTGCTAAGACACAAGAACATATTGGAAACTAATCTTTATCAGTATGGACTGTTAGCCTGGGCTATCCTGGTTTTCTTATATATTGGATAAAACACTAGCTACTGTAAGTAGGATTGGTTACCACCTCCCTTGGCAGAGTCCTGACCTAAGGTAATTAGGCTTCATACTGATCTGATTTCACTGTTGCTGTAAGGTGTACCTCTTCCCTCCGAAGAAAACTTTAAAATCTGGAAAGGATTTGGCTGCTTTGGTGCTGTTTTTGTTTTCAAGGTTTCTGTTTTGATCCATGTCTTCTTTGACTCAGAATTTAATGACTTTACCATGCTTTTGGGTAAAATGTTCATACCAAATACTTCAGTGAAGTTTAAGTTTTAAAAAAGCTTTAACTTCATGATCCTACCAAACTAGCTCTAGGAAACATTCTTAAAGTACAGTTATGCAGTAAATGGATGAATTGCCTGTTGATTCATCTGATGGTGTCTTTTTGTACTGGCCTGTAAGTCAAACCAATAATCCAAAGCTCTTGCCCTCCTTGGTGTGAGTTACTAATCACCTAATGCCAAATTAGGGGTGTTTCAAACCACCTACCATTGCCCTGCTCCACAAGTGAGTACAAATTCTTGTTTGAAGTTTTTCCTAAAGAGGCGTCTGCATTTTACAGAACCTAACAATTTGGTCCGGTGATGTTGGCTGAGCTAATTAGAGATCATCTGTTCCTACAAATCTGGCCCTTTTTACTATATAAAATCAGACTCATTAGCAGCTATCTCAAAAGTAAAGGAGGTATGGAGAATTAAGTAAAAAAAAAAAAAGTGGTTCTGATGTGGCTAAAAAATACCAACTTTGACTTTTTTTTCTTCTGGAATGTTGATGCTGTGGTGCTTGGGTGTTCTTCAACAGAAAGTTTTGTTTCTTCCACACTAGTCTGGTCTCCGTATGTTAGGCAGTTCCACAGATAGTCTGCTCCAGAACATCTTTGGTTAATAAGAAACTGAAAGATAAGCCTTGTGATAATTGATAAGTCATTAGCAGGACTCTAGTTCATCAGATAAGGCAATTAATGGTTTCGCATTTCCTAAAAAGTGGCAGTGTTAGGCTGAGTCACTACAAGATGTAGGATGAGGAATTCTGTCTCAACATAGTTTGAATGCAGTACAGATTACAACAGAGGGTGTTTGTTCTCTGCAGTACATACTTTGGCTTCTCAATAATATTTATTAATTTTGAATCCTCAGCTGGAAGTAGAGTGCTTGTGTTATGAAGAGTTGGTATTTTATTCACTCAATTTTTGTATAGCAGGAACTGTCCTTGATTCTTATTTCTCTTTTACGTATGCTAATCAGAGCTTTGTCACTGGAAAGGTATCACTTTTTTTACTGTATAGGTATTGGAAATGGTTGTGACTTGAGCATCATGGAGTCAAGCTATCCCATGGCTAGATTACAAAATAGGAAAAACTTTCAGAATTCATTCCAAGTTTCTCTAGGAATTTTTTTCAAATTTGAAATGGAAAATTTTTTGGCTGGTTGGAACCACAATGGTCACTTCTTATCTGGTATGGTATAAAAGTTCAAGAGATAATAAAGACAGTAGCATAGCATGACTTGTATGTTCAGAGCTCTTTAATATTAGTACTGAGAGCTTTACCCTGCTTAAACACAGGCAGGTTGAAATGTTGAAACTTTGAGGCAGGGTTTGTTAAAAGAACTGAGTCTCTTTTATTTCAAAGCACGTACCTATTGAACTGAACAACTATGAAATGACAGTTTTGATGGAGAGTTTGTCTTGCAATATTATTTATAGGAAAGGTCACTTTTAATGAAGTGATGAAATAAGTCAGGAGTGATATCTTAAATAATTTGGGTCAGTAGGTTTGTTGGTATTGACTTTGTGTAGCCAAGATGCCTTCACAGGCACTTAGGCTTTGTACTACTGAGAAGGACCCCAAAAGTGCTGACTTCCACCAGTGTAAGCTGTGGTGGAAGTGCAGCCTTCTCCACTTCTGAAAGGAGTGATGAGCAGCAAGACAATAGGTTACTTTGGGGTTCTTTTTCATTCTCTATTTTCATGTTGCTTTAATCACAGTTGGGATTTTAAAACACTATTGGTAATGGAACTGAACCTCAGTCTCCTAAAGGACCACTTAGAAGCAGTGGTCTATAGCAGGTCCCTTTTACCTAAGGAGATGAATGTTCCTTGCCGTTCTCTCTCCATCTAGTCCTTGCATCTTCTCTTGAGAAACGTTCCTTAATGTTTCATACTGGTTTTGATGAATTACCTTTTTATATTGAATAAAAAAAACAGTTGTAAAATTTCCTGCTGGTTCTTAGTCTAATTGATTTTGGAAAAGACTGCACAACTGGTACACAAATTCCTTACTTACAGTGAAGCGAAGATAAGAGAGGAGATATCATCCTAGCTGAACTAAGATATGAATTCTGATAGTACTGGTGGTGAACAGTGGGCATGTTTTTAACCTATTTCTCTCCATAAGGGTAAGAGCTTGCTTGATCTAGCAGGCAGTCAGTAGCGTTGTGATATGCGTCACTGAAGTTTTAATCTACACCTCAGTATCTCAATTTAAAATACTCATATGGGAAGTCTACAAACCAGTGTGCAAATATTATTTTGTTCAAATATTGAGTAAATTTTGCCTGAAAATATTGTGTCTGCATTCCATACTATAAGGAGGTCTTCTGGGTATAAAATAATGTACCATGCATTACTGTAGCTGCTTGTAACATGTCTCTGAGAGTAAAAAACTCCACCTGTTATGTTGTGTATGAAGGTTGAGGACTAAGCATGTGAAACTTGTCATTTGTAATGGCAAAGTCAATACCAACTGCACAAGCTGCTTCCCTCCCAGTCGAAAGAAGTGTAGCCTATGTCCAGAGGGTAGATAAGGATTGTGCTCATATTAGGATACAACCTAAAGAGTTAATTGCTTGAGCTGATAGCATCTCAAACTACAGTCTTGAAAGTGTCAGAGGAAGAATAGCATTAATGTGACTGTATGACTTAAAGAGATGGTAACACACCTGCTGATGTAAGCCAACATCAGTGGTGTAGCCAGAGTTCAAGCTGCTGTGCAAGGCAATATCAGAAGCTACTGGGAAGAGCTATTTAAAGCCTAGCACAGCTGAAGTCTATATGTCTAGGCATGTGTTAAAGCTCCCTCATGATTTGGTATTGAAGGTACAGCTGTTACATAAATAATAACTTACTCTTACAAATACTGTCCTCCTGAGAGAATCCTTTTAAATTACTTGAAACATCCTAGAGAAACAGACAACTGAAAGAACCTGGCCTATACTTACTAACTTTGAAATGCAGTTCAGAAGGTAATATCCAATTTTGATATCACTTTATCTGTAAAGCATGTCCTGCAGAATGTAATATAATACAGTTTCATTCATCTTAAATGATGCATATGAAGTCATTTGTGCTATGTTGAGGGCACTAAGCTTCCTAGTGCAGTGGGTGGAAGAGAAGGCAGAAAGGATCACATGGAGGAGTGAGATGTTGATGTTGCTAAATATGTCTCGAGCTCTGTCAGGCCCAGACAGGTCACTGGGAAATGTGGAGACAATGCTTTTTTAGCTTAGGGCTAAGCCAACTGACAGACAGAAGTGTAAATACGGGTTCCTAACTCTTCATGGAGTTGAAATGTATTTACTGTACTTGCTGAGACTTTAATTGGAAAGAAAATAGTAAGTAAAAACAGCAAAGTACTATTTAAATTAGTAATTTGTAGCAGCCACTCTTGGGCAATCCCAGTTTCAGGTCCTTGTGGCAAAGACTGATGTTATCATTGTCCAGTTACATTAGTACGTAGTGACTTGTAGTAAATGCCTGCTTCCTCTTACTTTTCCCTGAAAATAAGGAAGGCATTACCTGAGTCTCAGCTCTTTCCTGAGGCTCCTTCTGGGGCAGCGCAACTGTGTACCACTTTTTAAACAAGGCTGAGCCAAAAATTCTCAGTCTCAACCTACGGCAGAAGAACTTTGAACCTTTATGATCTTCATTAAGGTAACTTCTCCTGTTTTAATCAAGTGCCTTACAAGAATTTTTTTTTAGCCTGTCAATATGTAAAAATTGAAAAAGCTCTCTGAAGTGTGCACATTTCTAAATAACAATGGAATAATCTCCTTCATACTCTTTTACCTTCACAAACAGACGATTCCTGAAATTTCATCTTTATTACTGAGTGCTTTAGGCAGTGATTATTCACAGTAACTTCTGCTGTTTTCTTTCCATTTCTCAGATCAACTGATACAGATGATTCGTAGGAGCACTGTTGTCACTGTTTAATCCACAGTATATACTTGTAGGAAGGTAGCAGAAAAGGGCACAAGCCTACTTCAAAAGACTGTGGCTTGTAGAAAAAAATCAGCAGTCTTTATAGCAATTAGAGGCAATAGAGGCACGCACCTGTGGTGAGGAACTTTGACTCAAAGAAGCTGTTCTAAAAAAACCTTTAAGCACTGTGGATTCCTAGTCTTAGATTTGAAGAACTGACAGAAATGACCTGTTCACCTCTGAACTGGTGACCTACAGGTGGGAAGAAGTATTGTTAGAGGCATGTAAGCAGAATGTAAGGCTGTGTTGTTTTGATGTTTAAGCTATCCATTTCATCTTGGTGCAAAGAATAACAAAGAGACAGTCTGGCTGATGAAAGGTAAAACTGCACTTGAGTTAACTCAGCTAGAAAGCTAACTTTTGCAAATATTTTTACATTCTACCTGGTAGAGATGCGTTAATTCATTTGTACTTAAAAACCAAAGTCAAGGATTTTAAGACGCTTACTGTCCTTAACTAAATACACAATCTGTAGTCTCTAAGCCTTTTTGACCTCGCTAAGTAACACACTTTTGTTTTAAAAATTGATGCAGAGCGCCTTGCCATTGACTTCAATGACAGAAGTTTCAAGATCTAATATTGTTCAAGAACCTTGATTCTTGTGATTCCTCAGCTCCTTCACCAGGGGAGAAGCAAATACTTTGTGGATTGTGTCATTAGGGCACAGAACAAGGTGGTGCCAAGGAAACCACGTGGCAGTGAAGCACCCTGCAAAACAGTTGATTTAGGAGCTGTGCTGCTCATTAGGGAACTAATGAGAGCCAAAAGACAGTGAAGTCATAAGCCATCTTCTGAGGGGAGCAGTCCGCTGCTTCAATAAGGTATGTTCATGCTGGATGTGACTATCATTAATATTCCAGGAGGCATAAAAGGAGAAGTACAGCAGTACTGCATTGCTAAAGGTGAAGGTAAGAACCATCACTGGTTTCTTAAGTACTTGAGATTGGCAGAAAACTTCTAAGTGGTCCCCGTTGCAAGATTTTTAAATTGGGGAGAAAGAAGGGTGAGAAGGAGATGTATGATTAAGGGGAATTTGGCTAGTGAAATGTTTTAGGATGGCATAAAAATTATAAAACACAGGTAAATAATGTGAAGAGTCATTCTGTGTATACTGTTTAACATGCAGTGGTTTCTATTAAAATGTTTTACTCATCAAGAGATTGATGGGAATGCTCTCTCATGTTTTTACTATTAATCTTTCAAAATGAAGGAGTAGAGGTATCCTTGTCCAATCACCTCCCCCTTCTCTACTTCCTGCTCCAAATAAAATGTGCATTTCTATAAGGTATCTTTTCTGATATAAGTAGAGAAGCCATGCACAATTAACATCAAATAAGGCTCAGTCAAAGCAAAATTCTCAAGTAAAAAAAATTCAAATTAGCAAGTAAAACATTCAAAGCATGACAGAAGACTATTTATCTAATAACAAAGAAAATAAATCTTGTCTAGAATATACTTTCAGTATCCAGTATCTTTTAGAATTGTAAGCCCACAGCAGCTTGTACAAAATATTCAGTATTTTTCAGCAAGGAAGCCTATGTGTTTTTTAGGTGACAACTCACCAGAAGGGATAAAAGGCTGACAAATGGATATGTGTGAGTAAAAAATCAATCTTATTTAAGCATTAGCTATCAGTTTCTGCATGGAAATCAAGTCCCAAACTGAATTAAAATGGCAAAAGTGTACATCACCTGTCTTCCCGAAGACTTACCAAGTTTTATAGGATACACAAAAAAAGTCACATGAAACTGGAGTATCTCATTTCAAAATCATTTTAATAATGACTGATCCACTTGAATTTAAGCAGATGAAGGATAAGCTGAAGCAGGGATAAGCTAAAAAGGCCATGTGCTGAGTCCCTTCATTATCTACGTGACTAGAAACTACTGCACTTTATCATCTGCTGTCTCTTTTTGCTATCTCACTCTTTAATTTTCCTAAATGGCTGGTGCACTGCTGTTGAGATAAGGTATTTAATAAGGGAAAGGATTTAGATGTTCCTACAAGACCAGTCTAGGCTCCTTTTTTTAAAATGTCATCTTGATTTGTGCTTTTTCCTTCTCTCTAAGTAATAGGCATAGGGATTATGAAATGAATCTGGAAGCTAAATTCCACTAACAAAATCCTTGTATCCACTGGTAACATAAATAACAATTGGTTCATAGTGCAATAATCCCAGATAGTAACCACTATGAGAAGGCACATCAACTGAAACTCATCTTGGGTGGATTAATTTTAAAATAAAGATTTCAGAAGCCATAGGGCTACATATATTTCATTGAAATAAATTTGTCTAATTTAACTTGTTTATGACAGGAAAAAGCATAGGGAAACGTTCTTTAATATAAAGAATTACCCATAATAGAGATACCTGCTACTTCCATGTCTTAAAACTCATCCTGTAGCCATCCCATTGACTTACTGTATCAAGTACTGAAGTTCAGTTTCTACCCCAGGAGTGTGTTTTAAGGAAGTAGTCCTAATAGTAAGCCATATTCTAGCATCTTCACAAATGTTGAGTAGCATCTTCGTCCAGATGTCTTCTGTACACGGCTAGGGTACACCCCTGCAGAGAGGGGTCTGCAATGCACATAAGGATGTGTCCACACTCATGTTTTGGAGTGAATCAGAAGTGCATTTCTGATGTGAGATTCCCAATCGTCCCTGCTTACTGTGCATTGATTCAATTTACAGGCCAGTCCTGGAGCTCACAAACAAACATGGAAAATGTGCTTTAGAAGCACAATTAAAATACTCCAGCCATTATTGGGTGTTCAGTCGTGGAGACCAGATTAGAGCCAGTCTGAATAACACCCTCAGACTGAGTATAGTGTTGACATTGAGTCCTCTGCATCAGCTTCTTCACCCTGCAGATGTGTTCCTATTGTACAACAAAACTTGCAAATGTAGATGTAGCTTAAAGGTGACAGGAAATAAAAGGCATTACAGCAAAGTGTTGGATTCAAAATAGCTCATATAACTTTAACTCTAGCCCGTACATTGGCATATCATTTTAGTCTTCAATGTCACGATCACATGTTGAGTTGGTCTGCAAGAATTCTTGCCTCATTCAGTGCATTGCGTTGACTTTTTCATGGGGAAGGAGGCAGTAATTCATTATTTCATTATCCATTTCAGGACATTTAAAATTCACATAAGTTTGTTGCTGTAGAATAAGTCTTCCTATAACTTCTTGCTTTACTAATGGTGAGGAACATTCTGGCATTACCAGTTAAAGTCTGTGGGATGTGCCAAGGGACCCAGGCCAACTTGGAGCCATAGGAGAGCGGGGTAGGCTATAGTGAGCCAATTTCTCTGTGGATTCTTGTATCTGCACTGTGCAGTGCTAAGGCTATGAATAAGGGAGCCCAGAGCAAGTATCCACTGAACTTCCTAGTGCTGCACCATGCAGAGACTGCAGAAGTAATCTAGCTGCATTTGGAGGGTGCTGAGCTGGAGCATGGCATTTTCCAGTTCCCACCTAAGCTAGAGCGTCCCTGCATGGTGCTGTGTTTGATCTGACTTAACTCTCCCTCTGTTGTGACCCACTGTGTACTTATAACCCTTCAACTGAAAGACTGCATTGAAAGCTTACTCAGATGACCAGAAGCACTGAGTGAACAGTCCCCTGTACATAGGTTGAAAGCGTTTAACTAGTCACATGTATACTTGAAACTCCAGAGTCTTTTACCTTTTTGCTTTAAAGTATAAGCTGGAAGGGCCCATAAGAGAAATGCTTGTTGCATTCATGTGGCAGATGGTACTGGACAGGGAAGAATCTGATTCTTGAATGAAATCTGAGAAGACTGCTGTTGGTAGGTAGAGAACTATTTTCCAAGGAGCTAGAATGAGCTCAGATCACATAATACAACAGCAGCACAGTGGTTACTTGATTTTCCTGAATACTATCCCAATGGGTGGAGAGTTTACCCCCCAAAAGTGGTCTTTTTCATACCTGACATCTTTGTCGGCAGCTGCCTCAGAAACTTAAATTAAGAGTTTAATCTACTGGTTTGCTATAGACGCAGCTCTTCTAGTGTGTGAAAGAAGCATAATTTTGCAGTAGCCTGTTCTGGAAATTCTCTGGTACCTTTCTGTAGCTAGAGGGAAGATATTAATGGATTCAGCCGCTGGTTCTATAATATTATAAAGGAAACCTTTTTTTATTTAAACTCAGTTTTTATGGGCCTCCTGTTTGTGGGTGATAATTGGTAGTAAAATTATCCAAGTTGTTGAAGTATGGACAGGGAGCTAATTTCAGTTCCTACCTGGAGGAAGGAAACAAAGAAGAAAAAGAGTCCAGAACTGGAAATTTCCAGGTTGACTGTTACAAGCAGGACTACCAATGATGCTTTTATGCAATTTCAGGAGAGTTGTGTTGGAAAGCAAAATGTTTTTCTCACTACAGTATATCAAGGACTTCTGTTGCAATGCCCTGAGTCAAGGTCCTTTGCATCATGCATGATCAATCCCTAAGACAGCCATGCAGAGTACAGCCTCTGCTCCAGAGCGAGCACAGTTTCTGTCCTTCATTTAAATGATAGTGTTATTCCCTTTTCTATATAATTACATTGCCTTTTTTATCCTGTAGGCTGAGTTTCGTCAATTTGAAGATAATCATTGTCAAGGTGTCTTCTGCATTTAGTATATGGAGACTCCAATTTGTTTCCACTGCAGAAGATGATACACAATGCAATCCATTATCAGGAATTGTATGTGCCCTTCCAAACAAGTAAATGGTTGAAGAGAGGGAGGAAATGAAATGTCATTTCCATCTTTTGAATGGAAAACTGAGGGGCAGAAATGGAAGTGACTTACTCAAGATCTCACAGTACTGAATTAATTTTATGTTAGGTCTTCTGAGATCTGTTTTTCAGGTATGTTTTCACAGGTTCACATCAGTTCCTGATATCTGAGCTAACTCAGAAATTAAGTATAATTGCAACCTGTGCCAATTAGCCACATTCTCAGTAGGGCTATACCACACTGCAATCCAAACTAGCATATTTGCGCAGCCCTGCGCTGTGTCAAGGAAACACACCACTAGTGCCTTAACCACAAGGCTAGTCCTTTCTTCCAAATTCTGCTGGTTTTAGCTCCTGCATCCCACTGCTACTGTTTATACTTAGCACCTACACTACCTGAAAAGATTGTTTATGCCCAAAGGAGAAGGGACAGTATTAGCTAACCAAGTGATCTTTTTTTTTTTTTTTTCCCTAGACAGAAAAGTAATTCTAAAGTTAACATGTGCCTAACACTATGCATGCAGCAAATAGTCCATGAACATTGCTTTTTACTATTGTGTAACTGCTATAAGAACACAAACTGGAGTGCTAAACTTCGGGGTGTGGGTGTGTCCCTTTTCTGAAGTCTCTGCTATGATTTTTGTGTGTTAAGTGACAAAATTGAGCATGTAGGTTTGTTTTATGAAGAGCACTGCCAATAACCTACTTGGTTAAATGAAAGAAAAATGCAAAAATAAAAATCAACGAGCCCAGACTTAAAGATCTTTTCTGCCTGAGCTGAAACTCCTTTCCTTCCTCTTGGTGGGTGCATTCATGTGCAAGTCAGCTAGTTTAGCTTCTGTTGTGTATGAGAGTTGCAGTCAGCTTTTGTACATCTGACTCGTATCCTACATGCTAGTGAACTTAATGTAAATTAACTTAATGTTAGTAAACTTAATGCTGACAACAACTGATCTACAAAGCGGTGTATTGAGGATGGTTTGAAACTGGTCAGCAAATCTTTACTAAAGGATCTACCTCTCTAAGGATGTGAAATCTTCCTGCAGAAGAGCCCAGTGACAGCAAACTTGTGCAAAATGCTGCACAAGCTTATCCTAACTCAAGGAGCATGACAGTGGGACTTAACTGTTATTATTCTTAGGTGCTGTAAAACTCTCAGTCTCCTCACAAAATCAGAGCGCCATTAGCATTATCTATATCTACATCTGCTTTTGTAACCTACCTCCTGGGAAGCAAGAGGCTTGCAGCCTGAGTGACATTACAGGCAAAGCTGAGAAGGGAGACAGGCACAAAGTGGTAAAAGGGTCCCACAGCAGATTGAGGACAGAGCTGGGAATGCAATCCAGGTCCTTTCCCTGTTCGTTGGAGTGTGCTGCTTCTTGCACTTCTAAGCTGAATTCAGCTCTGTGCAATGCAAAAGGATCTAGTGTTACCTCTGCAGTTGAAGAGTACTTGGCTTATGGCATAGTTCAGGCTATGTTGATGGAAATAATAAACATTTGAATCTTACAGAATGAAAGCCTCTCGCTAAGGTTGATTGTGATGATAAGGTAAAACACTAGGAAGCAAAATTTTTTTGAAAAGTTTATAATAATCAGAACGCAGTGTTTTGAATATTAGATATTTATAGGCAGCTCAGCTAACTCTGGTTTCTACAAGAGCAGATAAAGGGTTTTTTAAAGGTGTAGTCTACTATTCACAAAAAAGTTCTATTGAAAGGTATGCAGGAGAGGTGGATCAAGTTATGGAGTGGAATTGATGTTTACTGTTTTCGTTTGTGAGAAGTTATTACAGGCAATCAGCCATCTCCTTAGCTTTAAGATGGTGTTCTGAGGCAAGTATCAAAAGATAACTCTGGAGACAAGCACAGACATAGATCTCATTTATACTCGCCTTGGAGCTGGAGGATGTGTGTGCTCTAAGGAAAGTAAACAAATGGAAGCAGAAGAAAAGAGTGGAAGGTAAAACATGAGGTTGTTAGGGAAAATTAAAGAGGTACGGAAGATCACCTAGATCTTGTGGTTCTAGTATAATACCAAAAATACAATGCTCTGAGTATTTTGAAGCCTTCTTCATTATAATTGCACACCGTGTGCTGAATTTTCACTTCTGTAGTTGAGATCCCTCAGAGTCATCACACCTTGATCTATTTTACTGCTTTACCTTTCATATATTATGTAGGGGTTTGGGGTCTTTTTCACTTTTATCCTCCTGTGATGGTAACGATAACATTAGCAGAATACATAAAAGTTAAAACAAGGTGTGCTTTCAGTCTTTATGGAAATTCCAATTATTTTCTGCCTTTGCTGCAAACTAGTGTTGGAATCATTCAAAAACCAACACATAGGGCTGAAGGTCTTTAAAACAGCTTTGCCTTCTGTTGAATTAATAAAGAAAAAAGTAATTTTTCAATTTTTCTCATTGCTGCTAATTCCAGGACAATGTTGTATTGCATATGAATAAGTAGAATAAATTTCAGTGAAAGGATAGAAAAACATCTAACATTAGAAGCTTACAGGTTTCAAAACTTCTTTTGAAGCTTTATATCTTTGCAATACTGTTTGGTTTTTTGTTTTTTGGTTTTTTTTTTGCTTAAGCATTGGGATTCTAGTAAGAGGTTTGTGCTAGATTCTCTGAGGATGTATGCTGTCTTCATACTATTGAAATAGATGAAGCCTGGACAATTTATATTAGCAATGCTTCAGGTTTCTTTTGAAGTTTTAATTATTCCCTGTAATTACCAAGAAAAGTAAAGCTTTGGAATGCTGCTGAGATGTTCTTGCATGGTATCTTTGGAAAGTCTGTCTCAAAGGAAAGAAGATAATATTTGTAACGGGATAGCATCAGAGCTTTCAAAATGAATACTGTAGTTTGCATGTGTTAGTGAACTCAAATGCAGAAGACCCTGCCACTGTCATCTTTTCTAGCTATAGTAATTAGTGTAAAGACTAAGTAGGAAATAAAAAGGGGACATCAACAGTCTTGTTTACTCAGTTACCCAAAAGTTGAAGATCACACAAAAAGGGCTAGTTAATACCAGCGTGATTAAAACTGGTGGGGAGGCCTGGCCTATAGTTACGTGTTTAAATCTTCTGCTGTCGAGAGTCTTCTCATAAAAATGCATGAAGTCCTAAAACCTGGTAACTTAACCTAAAAGTAGTACAGAATAACAGTTCCTTTTTCCTGTCTGTTTGGTGAGTGTTCTTGAAAATCAGGTTATTAATCTTTGTCTGAACTACTTACCCATAAAGGTAGAATAAACTAATCACAAGAGGTGGGGGGGGCGGGGAGGGCTTTTGAACACAAATTAAGGTTTGTAAACTACTGGTTCCCAATACTATCAATATTTTCAGAAAGCTGTTCCCAGGAAGATTTGGCTGCAAAATGCTGCTTGCTTTGAGAGCTTATTTGATCTTACATTTTGCTTAGCATTTGTTAGCATGTGAGTTTTCAGAGTCCAGCACTAAGTCAGACAAGGGTAATCGTTCTTCAACTGTTGTTATCTTACCTGAGACTTCCTTTTATAAAATGCTCTTAAATCAGTGTCTCTTGAAGAATCGGATTAGTGCCTGATTAGATCTGTCAAGTTTCATCTTCCAATGTATTTTGGGCCAGATTTGGATTTGAGAATGAATACTTGGAGTATTAGAAGTTAATATATGATACAATTGAAAGCTCTGGGTAATTACATTTTTCATTTTGAGTGTGTTACCCTAACAAGTACAGTAGGGCACGAATGAAAGGTTCTAATATCAGAAGATTTACTACATGATGTCATTTGCTGCATCCCTCCCAGAAGAATTCATGTTAATTGTCACACAGTCTTGCCAAAATCATGAGCAGTGTGCAGTAATGAAATCCTAATAACAGACAGCTGGTTTTAAAGGCACATACCCAATAGCTTTAAAATTTTGCAAAGAAGATACATTTCTCCTGCAAGGGCTAGCTCTGAACTCGTGCCTGATCCATGCAAGGGAGAGAAGGGATGCACCAGCAGCTCTGCAGAGCCATGTAGTCTCTGCACCTTCTGCGTATGGCAGAAAAGGGGCAGTGTATGCATCTCTCTCCTAAATGTCTCTCAAATGTTTGACTGAGCCAGAGCCAAACATCTGCCTCTACGTTAAGTTGAACTGCATCACAGATTTCTAATTATCCCTTACCTTCAGTGCCCTCACAGATTTTCTATTTTCCCAGGCTCCAATCCTGGGAATACCATTCTCTGATGCATGTTTGGTTATTTGTTTATTTATAATTGGGTCATTTCCATGTGGCTTTGACCTCTCCAGTTGGATTCCAAACCTGTGCTGTGTGTGGAGGAGTCAATTTTCTACCTCACGGCAGACATATTCACTCCCTCTGTTTCTTAGGGTGGGGAACATACCCCAGCAAGTATCTTCTTCTCAAGACTGACTTGTGGATCATAGTGAAAATTGAGTTCAGCTTCCTGCTAGTCAGTTTGTTCAGTTTCACAGTTGATAGCTTCCTGTCTCTGTCTAGGACTGTGACCATTATTTTGGGATTATTTCTTAAAAAAAAAAAAAAAGAAGAACAGTTTCTGGGGTATCTCCATCATGATGGAGTTTAAAGTTGGCTTTCAGGTTGTCATCCTGACTTCCCATTGTATGGTCCAAAAAGTTCTAATATACCATTTGTCTGCTGGTGTGTGGCTATGGAGAAGTAAACTGCAGGCAGGTGTGTTCAATTGTCAGAGCATCAGTTCATAGACCAATTCCTTTCATGCATGTGGAATTTGATTTCTCACCACCTGTTTATCTATCACCCAATAGGGTGATGATCTTTATTAGTGTCCATATGCAACAGCCCTGAATAGACTTTTGGAAGTCCCACATCTGTTTTCTGTTGCCAATACTTACCTATTGATCTGTTGATTACACCTTGTAGGAGACTAAAACCTTCTACTGTCAAAAACTGATGTGAGCTGTCCACCCAAGAAGTGACAGGTATCACTGGAGGGTGAGAATAAGTGGAAAGGAATCTCGGTGCATTTATTGTCACAAGCAGAGGGAGTTCCATGTTTCCCCTGAGACTGCTTCAGTACTATCTCTTACGTTGGAGTGACAGGTGAATAAGTATACAGTGTGAAGCGATGCCTCTGAGGTACTATGCATCACGTGTGTAGTTTTGCATTGGGTATCGTATAAGGACATACAGGTGTACCTTCAGATGAACCGTTTATGGAGGTGGTGGCAATCCAACATAGACCTTGTTCTTGAGCAGGGAAAACCCAGCTACTTACTGCCCAAGAAACAGAACAGGCAGCCCCTGGAGAAAAAGCCTATATAGCAGGCCAAATAAGTCTTCTGCCTAAACACTAATAAATAAAGGGCACAAAGGGAACCTGTTAGTATGATGGTGAAGATCCAAGCAAGGGCTGCAGATTGCACGCTTTGCCATGGGAAGAATTATGCATCACCTAGTGGATGGGTGACGTTAGACGACACTCCCTGTGAATGAATACCTTTCTCTAGGTCCATTAAAATATTTGGGTAGATAGATATCTATGTAGGAATACCTAAGAATCTTATTTTAATTTCTAAAAAGTAGGTGAGTATACTGCACTGCTTACTTTGGGCAAATAGATCCTTTATACTGTGCATTTTGGAGAAACTTCAGTTTATCTAAGCTTTATACACTTATATCTGGAAACTGTTGGGTGTCTTTCACTTTTACATACCCTAAGCCTGCGCTAGAAGTTGGGAGGTGTGTCACCTTGGAGTGACAGAATGCTAGGAGATTGCTTCCAGTCCATGATATCTTCAGGCTCTTATGCTCTTTAACAAGAACAGCCATCACAGTTTTATACCTTGTGTTTGTCAAGACAATGCACACTCAAGGTAGCACAATATTAAATTGGCTCAGTCAGAACTTCTTGGTACTTCTTTCTCTATATAATAAATAATAGTGTGAACCTGTCATGTTGCACACGTCTTAGCTATGCATACTGTCATATTTCACATTTTTCCTTTGTCATATTGATAAATGCTCAAGTAAAACAGTATTAGAGCAGAGAATGCAACAACTGTTTTTAAAGAGATATCCCAAAATGAAAATAATAAAGCAGCCACTCAATTGTCAGAGGCTTAGCTGTATAAAGAAAAGTTAGTATTAGATTATCTCTAAATTCTGTGGGGAAGACAGTGGAGAGATCATACTGACTTTTTTTTTTTTAGTACAGTACCAATGTAATAATTAAGAGCAGTAGCCTGAAAGAATGAACACATGCACATCAATAAAGGGATTGATTTTCAGGGAAGTGAATGATAAAAGGCAGAAAAGAAATTAAGGATGAAGTCTACTCAGCAATGGAGCTTGGCTCCCAGCGATTGGATTAGAGGGAGTAGGTAGGTGGCTGCCTAATAGAATTAAACTCCTCTTTACATTGTTTTTATGTAAATGTATATATAAAAATACATATAAAAGTAGATATGGAAAGTATGGAACTTATTTCCTGTGACAGCTCAAAATAAATTTGGAAGTTGGACATGGGGGGGTGGGATTGGCTCCTTGTGCTCCTACAGAGTTTTCACTGTGTACTGCCAATGCTGCTTTCCTGCTGTGTTGTGCTTTAGCGTGTTCATGTGCACTGCCTAGGCATGTGGCTCTATTTAGTTCTAGTATTTGTACTGAAAATGTTCAGAATACACTTCGAGGTAAAAGGTCTGTGTCTACTTGCTGAGACACTGGATGCCTGCTGGTGGGCAGACCAGCAATCATACAGCTGATTTTTTTTTTTTTTTTCTTCTTGCCAGCGGAGAAAGACCGCAACATCCAGTTCATGGCACTTACTACAAGGAGATTCCCTAAATTTCATTTTTGTAATGAAAGTACAGCAGTACTTTTGCCTCTATTTAATGTGAAGGATATCTTCTGCTTCCGTAGCTGCCCTTTAGTATCTTTGTATCAGAATAATTAGTGGTATTTTGGTAAATGGGAGGTGGGGATATATATACTTTCCAAATATACTATGATTGTCTTTATCTGATTTCTGTGGGTTTCCTTACAAACCAGAATGAGGTCTGGAAAAATGAGAGAATTTCTTGGTGATAAAAACAGTAGTGAAAAGTCTTAACTTTTCATCAGACCTTACAGTGTAATATCCAGCTAGGTCTGTCCACCTTGAACAGTTAGATGATGGCATATACAGCAACACAGTTCTGTGTCGTGGTTTGCTAACAACACCCTGTCTGTACTAGTAATGAAATTTAAAGTTCTTTTTAGGCCTTCAAAGGAAATGAATGTGAGCAAGTTAAAAACCTCTGTTTTTCTGTACACTTCCCCCCATGTTTTCAGTCATAGCCTGTACCAATGCAGAGTGGTTCCATGACTTTTCCTGTGATTGTGTAGAGAGGTGGTTCTTGCTGAAATGTCTTGTGTTACAGAACAGCCTTGCCACATGAGTTCAGGCGTTAGTTGCAATCTCCTCTTTAGTGTGAGCTGCAGTACATTAGTTTTCCTTAATAAACCAAACATCACCATCTAGAATTGAAGGAGTGTTTCTAATCTCCCCACTGTTAAGAGCTGGTATAATGAGAGGGAACAGAAATGACCTCTGGAGTTCTGTGCAGCCTGATGAGCTTTCATGAGGCTTTCAGATACCATGAGTTCCACACAAATGACTATAAATAATTGCCTAGGTTGGCCTGACCTTGGGTTCTGTGAGAAGATGATCTGATAATGGCACAAGTGACTCTGATTCTGTTCTGAAGCTGAGATCCCGTTTAGGATTGTACTTATTTGAACTCTCTGTAATTTAAGAAGAAAGCTTTCTACATGTGCCAGTACTGGAAACACATTCTGAACACAAAGGTCACTGATGTGGCAGTTGAAATCATCATGAAATAAGTCACTTGGGACGTGAGTTTAAGCAAAACTGAAAACTTACCTCCTGTTTGACAGTGCAGTTTTCTTTCCCTGTTCTCTCAGCCCTGGTCATAGTTGCCAAGTTTAATACTAACTCCTCATTTCTGCAGACCATATATCAGGCAGATACCTCTTTGCAGGACCTTCAGCGTGGAGCATTGCACTTTCTGGAGTACACATCAATCTGAGAGCAGCCTGCAAAAGGGCAAGTTGGGTACCACCTCTTTGCCTTGAGGCATCCTTGCCTACTTTCCCTTTCAGTGGCAGGTGGTAAGCATTAGTTTCCAAGAATTACTATCCCATTTCATGAAATGTGGTCCAAGAAAGAAAAAAATAACTAAAGTAGCCGTTACTAAGAGCTTGCTTAACCGCTCCTTTCATTTTTTCTTGACAAATTACAAAGAACAAAGCTAACCAGATCAATGATTTTAAAGGTCTTTTCCAACCTAGATGGTTCTATGATTCTATGATTTTTTTTCTTAAACTACTGTTTTGCAGAATGCATAGTACTACGAGTAGCTCCATTACCTGCTGTCAGTCCACCCCAAGGCGTTCAGAACTCACGGCATTTCTTGATATATAATAAAGCAAAACAAAAGAGTTCTTGTTTTGACCTGGTACAATGCCCCTAGTCCCAACCAGAAAGATATGAAACTTGTTTTTTAACGAAGTTGTCAAAATTTCCTAGTCAATGTATCCTAAGAAAAAAAATCTTTGAGGGAGATGGAAAAACAGCATTAATACACTAGGTTTAGTAGTAGTTTCTCAAGTCAGCTGTGCCTGTGACTTAGTGTGCTATTGCTGCAAACTTTTCAGGTTGTACAGCGAATAATGATTTTTAGATTGCTGTAGAATGCAAAAGCTTAGATAATGTGATGAATGTACTACTGGGAGGGGCACGAACCACTTCAAAATGGCACACAGCCTAACAAACAAATGGGAACTGATGCTGCCAGTGAAGGTATTCGCTGTTGCTGATGATTCTACATGTGGCAGAAAAAGTTTGGGAATTCCCTGGCTTGGAATAAAGAGAGATATAGAGATTAACTGCAGCCTTATTAGTCCAGGGTGTTACTAAATTGTTCTGTTACTGGTACCATCTGAAAATCTTTAAACGTCATACAAGACGGGGAGAAAGCTCCAGAGATATCTATGTATTATTTACATATTTAATTTCTTGCCAAATGGTAAGAAAAAGAATTAATATTACTATTTTGAGGAACCTCCTAATAAGCTCGTGAAAATTTTAATTCATCAACAGCAATGCCTTTTCTGAAAGACAGAGCACTGCTTATCCTTTCTTTCCTCAGCCAAAAGCAACCCAGTCAGGGACGTAACTATGTATTTGGGGAAGCCTTGGGGCTGATTTCATGTTGGCTGTTGTAATAATATGAATCAAATAAATCGTTTTGCACTGTCATGAACAGAACCATTCTCGGGGGTGCAGATTTAATTAGGAAGACTATGTAGGGACAACAGAGGTTTTATAGGTGTGAGAAGAGTGACAGACAGCAAAAGGACATTCTGCAGTCCAAATTTCAGCTCTTCATACAGTGTGTTGCTAGCAATAATTTGTAACCTATTAGCTAAGATTTTCAAAATACCTGTAGGATTTAGTCATGTCTTCCATTGAAGTGTAATGGGCGATAAGTTTAAATACCATGCATTTAGGAAAAAAAAAAACTCTGGAAACATTTTCAATCATTACTGAAGCGTACTATAGTACACTTGTGTGAGGATGAAGAAAAGACAGGTGAGATCTCTACTGTATAGGTAGGCAAGCTTCCAAGAGCATTAGCATTTTATTTTAAGAGATGAATAAAAGCCTCAAAATTGCTCTAGACTTGGCAGGTAAGGATTGTTATGTTTCATCTTGCCTCTTGGCCAGAAAGCTCAGTATAAATGGGAGTTTGCCAGATACGGCAGTCTTCCCCACTACCTGAATTTAATTTAAACCATTCTGTGCAGTCCTGATTTTAATCCTTTCATTTTGGTTTTGAGTTACCGCATATATGGCACAATGGAAATATAATTTTTTTCAAACTTAAATTAGAAACATATTTTAGGAGACAAAAAAAGTGCCTGTCTTAAGGATGTTTCATTTTGCACTGAACTGTTAAATGAAGTATAACCATTGGAACATTTTACTTGAAGTGTTTGATCACCAGTAGAGAAACATGGATTTTCTGCTATGTGCTTTTTGTTTTCCCCCTCCCCTTGCAAGTGTGCGATGTATATGAACTGCAAGTTTGTACACATTGCACAAACTGTTTCTTCAGGATGGCCACAATTTGTGATAGCTCAGAGCAAATGTGTTTTTAAAATAACTCAACACAGGTGTGATGTGTCAAAGGTAAAAGTCAATGTGTTCATCTTACTGTATTCTGATGGGTAATTACAAATGTACTCCTTTGGCCAAGAGGAAATGTTATAATACAAACACCTACATTTTTACACTCTACATCTAAAATAATGGTGTCTTTTTTTCTACTGAGATCTTTTTATTTGCCATAAATGATGGCAACATTGTTGTCACCTCCAAGAGTACATGTTTCTAGGATGTGCCGTCAACTTTTACTCTAAACACAGTGCAGAACAAGAAGTTTAAATGCTGCAAAGTCCTGAACCCAAGTAAAAGTTGTGGAAAGAGTAAGAGTTGCACCTTGATCTTGAATTTTGCTGCCCAGGGCAGCCTTGTTTCTTCCACAAGGAAAAGTAATAGGCCTGCTTGATAGAGAAGAAAGACTTTTGTAATGTTTTCATGGTGTTTTCATAAGCAGGCTAGAAATTTCAGATCTTTATGGAACTACTGCATCATGCGTGAAAAGTGTAGTAGAAACGTATTAAAGAAGGATATATTGGGTGGGATTTCAGAGATCCTGGGTATGGTGCTATTCGAAGATTAGAGAGTATGGGTTAAATCTGCAGATGAGTTATGAACAGAACAAAACCAGGATTCTAGTCAAGAGGGATGTGTAAGGTACCACCTTAGACAGAAGAAACCTATAGCATAAACGAGCAAGGGCCAGTTGACTACTCTGGTATCAGTTCCTGCAACTCCTTCATCCTTATGTTACACAATGTACCCTGACATTCATGATGTTGAAGACCCATGCTACACTGGAGTATTGAAGTGTTATTGATGAGACCTGTGGAATAATCATTTCATTCTGTAGTGTTGGAAAGCATCAAGCATGGTGTGTCCTATCCTGGACTCTGTTTCACAACAGATAAGTACCAATGGGGGCAGTTCAGTGCTGAGCACTAAGAATGTTTTGAGGTCTAGAAATGCTACTCAGGGCCTAAGTCACTGTGATAACGGTCATTGACTTGTTACAAATAATTCCTAGAATTTGGTAAAAGCAAGATATTGTTTTAATGGACTTTTTCTAGCATACAAACATGCAGATTTGTCAATAAATTAGGTATGTATCAACATAATTTGTGCACTTTTTTATGCTTGCATATTGGCAGGAGAACAGGAAAATGGAAAGGAATAGTTGCCATGCAGTTGTAGTTAAAGGAGTGTGAATACTGAGTTATTTGAAGGATAATTTCAGGCCTACATCAGAAAAAAATGTGCCTACATATCTCATCTGTATGGATATAGCATGATAATGTATTGTGTCAGGGACTACTGGAACTTAATCTACAGTACCAGCTAGTTGGTTGTCCAGGTGCCAAACTGTCTATGGGATTGCCTTACCAGGCTGCTGTTGGAAATACATTTGTTTTGGAAAAAAAAAAAAAAAACATTTGATATAATTTTAGAAAGATCACTTTGAGAAGCCTGTATTTTGAAAAATGAAGACTATAAATTCTATCAATGAAATACGTGTCACTTATTGACTGAGTCAAATGAAATAGTTACTTATTAGGTGGTCTTACTAGTGCTGATTTGGTTTTTAATTATGTAGATGAGGCCACTGGAAAAATTACTTATTTCTATTGTGCATGGGAAATGGTGGAGTGAAGAGATTTAAATGTAGCTTCCCTGAGTGCTGGTATGTGAAGAAGGTCATTAAGTCACCCTTGGGCATTGGCCAGGATCACACATGGTCATGTCTAAAGGCAAGACAGAATTAAAGAGAGGAAGGGACCGACAGGGTATCAGTAGTGAGGAAAGCTTATCTGCAACATGCTGGCTACCCCACTAGAGGTAAAGTGTAAAAAGGCCAATTAGCTCTGCTTGTCCTTCCCTTCCTGTTGTTCCCAGTCTGGGCGTGAGCCATTCACAACTTCTTCTTGAGGCTTTGAGCAATCTAAGGACTGACAGGAAATCATTTAATAAGCTGGGGGGAGGGAGAAGATTCCTGTTCTAGTTACTCCTTATATAATTCCTAAAGTAAAAAGAGAAGACGCTTCAGCAGGCCAGACCACTAGCCCCAGTGTCCTTATGAGTGTTCCTCTGACAGTGAAGGTCTAACTAAGTTGGTCACATCCCCATGTATTTTGCCTTCACCTCAGTAGGACTCCCAAAAGCTCTAAATGCATTTCAAAAACTTAATGTTGAGTGTTTTCTATAAGTTGCATGTTAATAAAATAGAAGTGCTTTCAAGGCCAAGACTGTAGGATTAGCTCCCTGCAGATGGGCTGCACTGTGACCTTGGGACCCTTGTTGGAACCTCATAAACATTTAATGGTGAATTAGTTTAAGTTCAACTTTAAAAAAAAAAAAGTGTAACTGGAATTGATATATCTTTGTCTTGTCTTACACTGTATAGTATTAATACTTAACTTTACTCCTTTGGTCTGTGAGTAAACGGGCTTTATTACTTTTAATCCCCAAGACACCAAGACAAATGCAAAGAAATTCACTCTGTGTGCAAGTGCCAGTGACTGAACAGTGCATGCCTAAGTTAAGGTGAAGGCAGTGAAAATCTACATAACCCCTTTCTGCTCACTGCACGGCAGCTGGGCAGCCGCTCTTCACTTACCAGCTCTGTGCTTCACTTAGGCACTGAAAGACTGTAGCAAAGTTTTTGTATCCAGACACATTGACATTAGTGGGAACTAACACAGATAGTCCAGACTCTGCTCTAAAGATCTAACACTATCAGATGGCTGAAATGCATAAGGCAGTTACATAAATCTTACTAATGCTTTTGATGTGTTTATCTCCTGAATTTTTCTTGTCTTGTTCTCAATCCCAGTAAATTTGAAATACTTGAATGCATTCACTAAAGAACATGTATACTTGTTCAAAGTTGCGTAAAAATATTATTCTATTCATTTGAGTGTATGAATGCGAAACATAAATCTTGTCAATAGCCCATGGTAAATTTAGAGATTTAATACTTTAACAATCCTACTTAAGAAGTGCACAGAAAGTGTAGTGTTTAAAAAAAAAAAAAAAACACACATAAAACATGTTACAGCACTTCTGTAACATGTCTGATAAATTCTGTCAGCTTAGTAAAGAATACTTTCTAGATAGTATTCCATATTAAAAGTGGTATTGACTAAATCTGTGCTATTAATGGAAAAAAACATAAGCTCTGCTATGCTTCCAAATACATAGTGTTATTGAATACCTGAAGACAGATTATTTACTAAAGATATAACATTTGTTTTCTAAAAAAGTATGTATTTGTTTCTCGTGCAGACATCCTCAGCGCAGCTGAGAAACCTCTCAAAGCGCAATGCTTCGGAAGGGTCCTGAGGAAGGATATGACAAGGTTCTGCAAGATGTGACATCTGATAGATGGCCTGCTTCCACTGACCCAAGGACCCTGTCAGGTACAGTGGCAAGTTTGGTTTTATTGAGGTCTGTAGCAAGTTTCGGGTGACTTAATTAAAAACGTGAATGTGCAGCTTTTTCCCTGCTGGGAGTGAATTTTTCTGTGCTGCAGTGGGCAGCATACAGAACTGAAGCTGTATTTTGATTTGGCTAATTGTCACTTGACAATGCTGAAGGATTATGAATTTGTTTTCTTCAAAATCTGAAAGAGAAGTGTAGTAAGTCAGAGATGTAGTATATGTCCTTAAATTATGCTCTCTTTCTGCTTTCTGGGATAGGTGTCATCAACACAGTCTTATCCTTTCTAGCTGTAAATTTAGTATGAGCGCATTTAATGTTGTAGTCTCGTGTACCTGCATTTCTATTCTGTAGTTAGCCACAAGTTTTTAAAAAATCCCCCAAATTGTGAGATTCACCTAAAATGTATCTCAATGCAACATATTTTACTGCATTTATTTTTCAGCATTTTCTACTTCTTTTATCTGCAGCCATAACAGCTAAAACCATCACCTTTTAAGTGAAATAGTTGATGGTTTGCAATGTAGAAGTTGCGATGTTCTGTGGATGCAAGAGCTGAGGCTTTCTCAAAAGTACTAGAAATTGCAAAAACAAAGAAAAATTGAGCTTAGTAGAGTTCAAACTGGTATTCTTTAGTAAGACTGGAACCATTAGGCAATCCTTGCAGTGTTATTAAGATGGCAGTAGGAGTGTTCAGTTTGCAAAGAGGGTATAGGGTACAGATGTGTACAACAGAGGACAGGAATGCTACTTGGCCATCAGTATAATAAAAACCAATTCAAATTTCACTCTTCTGACTCTCCTGAGGAGAGACAAGTGAGAGAATATCTTTTTCAAAACAAATATCTGCAACCTGACACTGAGAATACAGCTGGTTACAAATGCTGGACAGTTTTGTTTTGTATTATGTTTTCCTTATTGTTTTGAAAGTGAATTAAAGGAAAACATTATTCTTTTGTTGTTTCTGGTATTCTTATCACTGATCATAAGTTCTGCTTACCTTCAGCTGCTTCTCCCTGTAACCCCCACAGATAGACCTATAGTCACCTCTCATCTCAATCTGAGAGGCTGAAATCAATCTGAATTAAAAAAGCAGCTGAAGAATCGATGTTTTAATTAAAATTAAATCTTACCTAGCCTGTTTCTGTTACTTTGCTTTTATATACTGCTGTGAATATTCTGTTCAGAATTTACAGATTGTGTATCCTTTGGGATTTGTCCCAAGCCATTCACGTAAATTTTCTTCCCCTGTTATCTGTTGTGGCTGAGCTACTCAAGCAGGGGGAGACTTGTTTGCTTGTTTTTATTGTGTTTTCTTCCTGAGATGCTCTGCCTGGAATTTGAAAGCAAAGAAAAATTTCTGTATGTATTTAAAGGGGAGAAACTTTTGACAGCGAGAGTTTGAGTCAATATTTCAAATAGCTGTGAGAATTTGAGCAGAAACATAATTATTAGTAATCATGAGGATGTATCAATCTTCCCATAGTTTGACTGAGACACAAATATGTATGCATCCGCATTGATCGCAATGTCTGACCTGAGCTTTTGTATCCAGAAATAAGCTGTTGATTGTCTCCCATGACACTGTCAAAATACCTCCACTGCAAATATGTGTAACCTGTGTTTTTTCACCACACTTATTTTTTCCTGAACTAAATTCTTGTAAGTTATTCTGTTCTCAATATAAACCCACTTGATCTGCCTTCCCCCTTAGCCTCCAAGGATTTTTGTCTATGAGCGGGAAGTGTTTAAAAATAATTCCAGTTATGGCAGAACAGCCTGTATCCTTTCTATAGAGTAACTGACATCAGACTTCTGAGTTCACAAAATGGTCAACAAAAGATCAGTAAAAACATCTAAGGATTCTGAAGGACAAGCGTATTTTTTTCCTCTTTCCTTTAAAGGGAAAATGTGATTTTTCAAGCAGCAGTAGATTTTCAGACTGTAGAAGCCTGAATGACATGCACCTCTAACTAAAATTAGTACAATTTATATATCCTGAAGAACTACCCAAATTGTAAAAGCTTTCCCTCTGAGGATACACATACCTCTTCTGTAATACCAAGTTAAAATATAGATTAAATATTAAAGGGTCCTGTGCATGAGTGAGGCAAAAGAGAAAAAGAGGAATCTCCTATTTTTTTTTTCTGACTTAGTGAGAGAGATACATGCCTGTGCTGGCTCCTGGGATAGGGTGGGGGTTGTATTTTGCTCATGTTAAAGCCAGGGGAGGCGAGGAGATACAATATGAGGCTGCAGGTGGAAAATTTCTTTAGACTCAGCAGTATGTGCCTCCAGGGAAGACCCAGTGACTGGCTGTGGCTCTCATGGTTTTTCCATGTGGGAGAGCATAAAACAGGGGCCAAATTAGGAGATAAGAGACAAAAGTTGAAGAGGAGGTAGGGATGTAGGCAGGAATAGAGAAGGGAGCTCAGCAACAGCTCTGTAGTTGGCTCCTATCTGAGTACTGACAGCACACTGAGGCATCATTGCCACCCAGCCAGGAGACAGCAGAAAGCTGGGTGTAATTTGGTGCTCTCCTGCTCCCAGTTACCTTGCACAATTTTACTGTTGAAGCTGAAGGGATTTTGAAGCCACCACCTGAAGTGTGTGGATGAGGAGAGGGCAAGTGGCAGCAGAGCAGAACACTTTCTTAAGCCTTGATCTGATGGAACCCAAAATTTCAAGGCAGAAACTCTGCAAGGGGCTTGAAAGAGCATGGGCAAGGAGTACGTGCTTAGTGTTTCATGGCCAGGTCATCGTCCTTGGCAGTACCTGAGGCAAGGATGACAACAAATGTTTGCAAACTCATATATTTTAAAACATTATCTTACTGATGTCATCCATACCGAGAGCTGGAAATGCAACAGTACTGCAGGTTTTCCTCGACTTAATGTTTTCCCCATTATTTTTAAGAAATGTTGAGAATGGCTTTGGAAGCTTTGTAGGAACTCGTTTGAAAGCGCTACTGGATTGTTTATAATGGTGGTATTTTTAATACATGCATGTGCAATTGGAAACTCGTCAGTTACACTTTCTCACTCTCTCCTGTCTAACAAAGCCAGAATTTATTGTGAATTGATATCTGCTAGGAACAATATTTTACACTTGCCAAATTTCTTGGCTTACTTTTGAAAGAGTAAATCTTGAAATAATAATTTCCTTTTAAACAGAAATTTCAATTTCTTTTTTTCCTGGCATATAAATTAGACAGGGAAAACAATACATACTTTTTCCCTAATCATTGGCTACCTTCAGACAGCCATGCAAAATCTTTCTAAACATTACGAGTATATTATTTTCTTTTGTTGCACACTAGTAGATTTTTCTAGCTCTAAAGATCCCTTTCCTGTTCAGAAGAGAAAGGGCCATATCTGTTTGGCATTTTTTTAGTGCTTTCACTTTGTTTATAGAGCGTAAGTTCCTTGGGAAGGCCCAGCAAAAGCTCAGGCTCCTAGAGAAATGTCTCACTAGGCTCTTTAACTGCAGCCGAGCGACAGGGCATCTCCTGCCTCTCCTCGGGCCCTTCCCTTGCTCACTGTTTCGCTGATGCCCCCTTCTGCCCTCCTTGCCTCATATCAGGGAAAAAACTTGGTTCGAGACTACCCAGAAACCGTGCAGCATAGGACGTTGAATCTGGGTTTGAGTACTGCTGGGTATGTTCTGGGGACAGGTCCATCGTGATTGCTTTTGTGTTGGCGAGTCCTTCATTAGCCATTTGTGTTGGAAGTAGGAACCTGTGCATGCATGAGATGTACACTGAGGGAAGGAGGTGTGAATGATTAATCTACTAGAAATCTTTGTGCGTAAGTGTATGACCAAAAAGCTCTAGAAAGCACATTTGGTTACACTCAGTTTTTAGTTGTCTGCACACCTGTGCATTTTTAGTTGAAGTGTCATATCTGAAATAAGCTCCTCTTTAAAAAAAAAAAAAAAGAGGGTGTCTTTGAATAATTCAGACCAATCTCTATGGCTGTTCTTGCTCACAGAGTCCTTCCTGCTCCAAGAGACCTTCTAATGTGATACGGAAGTTCGTATACCCTTTTCACCCTGGGAGCTTCTGTTTGCTAACCAGTCTCTGTGCTACACTTCTGCAGCAGACAGCAAAAGGACAAGTGTCTGAGCTCCAGGATGGATTTCTCCATTCTTGTCCGAGGGATCCAGTTACAGAGATGAGAAAATGACCCAGATTCATGTTCTTTGCTGGTTCTGCCCCTGAGGGTTCAGTTCCAGTTGGTCGCATTTGTGGTGCGCTTTGCTAGGAAAGAGAATGAAACCATCAGTTTTCACAAGGTTTTTTTAATTGTTTTGGGGATGTGACCTTGGCACTGAACAACTTCAAATCTGAAGGTCTGCCTGCCCTTAGAAACCTGTTCAGGAATGGCTCTTCTGCTAGGAGTGCTTGTGTGGATGCTAATTGCAGGTAGCTCACCAGGGACTCTTCTGGAATGATGGGAAACAGCCATTCTGGGAGACAACTGTATATGGGCAAGTCCTTACCCTGCAAGGCCTGTCCTCCCCAGGGAACTCCAGAGACCACCTCCTGCGTAGAAAATTGAGAGTTCCCATTAAGGTGGATACTTCTGTAACACGGATCACAAGTCCAAAGAGTGCAGGTGCTTGTGTAATCAAAAAACTCAGAAACTCTGTTTGCAGGAGACTTTGTCAATTGAAAATAGGAGTGAGGATGAAGGCTGCTCTGATTCAGCACAAAAAAAGGGCTGGGAGAAGACACAAAACACTTCCCCACTTTCAGGAGTTTTTAGGAAAAAGGTGTCTACAGAAATGTTTCTGGATTTTCTGCAGATTGTAACACTGTTTCCCAACATCAGTTCCAGTGATACAGTATTACTGTGAACGTAGCTTTCGGTTACTACACTATCTTTGTTTTTATAATATTAAGTGCAGTTCCCACTTAGCATGGAATGATCACTTTTCTAGGTCAAAGTCGTCTGTTTGTGTTGCAATGACAGCTTGACATAAAATGACTTAATGGCTAAAATGAAAAATGGTAAAATATTTCAATCCTCATATCATGAACAATCTAGAATTAAAAAGCATAACACAGATTTAATGGATTTTTCAAAAACTCATTAAAATAACCCTCTTGGGGATCTGTTAACACTGACATTTCAAATTAAACTTTAGTTTTAACAAAACACACATGTGCTTTCTGAGGAAAAAAAATCTAACCAAATTTAAGTAAAGCCTTTGTATCTTAAGTGTTCGCCCATCTCCTGATGTAGCTGTCCCTCAGAATAAAACTGCTTCTCACTGTAAACAGCACAAACTGACAGAGAGAGTGCCTTCCTACCACCTTCTGCTCAAGAGATGTTGACATATAGGAGTGGCAAAGAGGAAGGTGCAAACAGATGAAAATCCCAGCTGAATGAGTGGGTTTTTAATCTTCTTGCACCTGTTTCCAGGAGGGAGTGTGACAGTGATAGGGTGCAGAAAGGAATGTTACAACCTGGGCAACAGGATGTGGGTGGAAGCACAAGTCCCAAGGGGGGGAAGAGAGGAGCAGGGGCTTGCATCATATTTCAGACCTTGAATTTGGAAGAACTGTGGTATTAACAACGAATATATAACAAAAGTCAAATTATTTAAGAGCTGGGTTTAAGTATGGAGTTTTCCAGGGGAAGAGGGGTACTTATCAGCATAATATGAATGCAGTAACTTTTGAAATAACTTAATTTCCAAAGACGGTTGCTCTGAGACTATAGCAATGACTCCTGCATGGATTTCCATGCAGAGCAGAATGTGATCCTGTCTCCTGAGATAATTGCTGAACACAGTGGGGCTCTAAATGGTTATAAGTAGCATGTTGAAAATAAAAACTGTCCCGAGTAGGATTTGCTGTTAGATTGGAGGATAGTGCAGCCTCTGCAGAGGAGTCTGCCCCCCTGGAGATGCTGATACCCTCTAGGAGACAGAGGAGTGTGCATGGGTGGAGTTGCTAGAAGTCTTTTCAACACCACTTTATTTATCTGCTGCAGTACATCCCTGATGTCCTCATGGTTAGAGAGCCTGAACCAGTGCTTTAGAAGAGCGTGGTTGGAGCCCAGGAAGGCACTCTGGACTTCCAGCTGTTTGTTCCTCAGTGTTCTTTCTCATTACAGTGACGGACTTGTAAAAATTGGCTAAAACATTCTGATTTGCAATGTTTCTGGAGACTTGCAAGCTTGCCTCTTGCCAGCATGTAGCTGGATCCTGCCCCAAGTACTCCATTGCTAGTGATGGTGACCCTAAAGCAGCGGAGGTACTGCTTAGTTCTAGTTCAGTTGCATTCGCAGTCCTTTGAAATGATGCAGACCGGAAATGAATTTCAAATGATGTTTAAAATCCTATGTTATTGCTATAAATCCTTGGGTTTTTTCCCTTTCGCTCTCTTTTGGGTGGACTTCTAGGAAGTTTGACAGGAGCACAGGACGTTTTTGATATATGGCATCAGGTCTGTTAGTTCAGAAACCCCACACAGAAGCTTGTTTTTAGAAAGAGAGAAAATAAGATTAAACAGGACAGGGAATGCTGTTATGAAGGAATGAAAATATTTTCATTACCAGAGTATTTGTATGTCAACAGCTGATAGCGAATGATGTGAGACATTCCCAGAAGGACTCACAAAGATTATTTTTTTCCTTGTGCAATAGACCAATTAGCAGAGCCCAGATTAAATGAGCAATGTCACATTGCTTGCATTAAAGAAGTGTGATACTCAGTCTCTTTATCTAGTAAATATTGCTCTCTTTTATCCTTGTGACTCTCGATATACTACTTTCAACAGCTCTACTTTCCCAAGAAGCACAGGGGAACATGTTAGCTTGTCCAACACAACTTTAAGACATATAGATGGATTTCTCTTGTGTAGTATATATTTTTAAATATTTATTAAGTAGAAGCTCTGTACACTTGCAGAACATGCACACATGTGAAAAGCAGGAGGAGATTAAACTCTGCAAACCCAGAACTTGTAATACTTTTAAGCTGACTTCATGAGTTAATAAAGGAGGAAATGAGCAAATTTGGTTTCAGACTCTGACACCCAGCTCTCCTGAAGCAGCATTTGAACTAGCCCAAAAGAATTATTTGACTTACAGTTTTTTCCCAATGTTAATGTGGTTTGGAGAAATTTTAATCTTTTCCTAGAGAAGACAACTGAATAATTAGATTAAAGATAGCTTAAAAAAAAAAAAGCCCTATTAAAAAAAANTTTTTTTTTTTTTTTTTTTAGCAGCTTTGGTATTCCACTGCAGATGTGGTTGTGTTTCAGTGGCAGGACTCTTTCCAGCCTTTACTTGCCTCTGATTTTTATGAGTTAATGTTGGTTTCAAGTGGGTGGAAGAAATATTGCTATAGACTTAAAGAGCATTAACACTTCATTGACTTTGATTTTAGGATATCTTTTTCATTTCCATGTGTCTGAACATTTACACAATTTTAATATTAATGACACTGATCTTTCTCAGGTAGCCTATTGCAGTTATTTATGTTATAATTCAGAATCATATGGCTTCTCTGGAAGTGTTCTGATGTCAGTGTTGTGTGTTCATTGAAAAAAGGTAGAAATAGTGGAATTTCATTATATTTTATATTAGCATTTAAAGGACTTGAATTCCACGAAGCAGTCTTATCCATATAACCCTGTACTATGTGTTCATCCACTGGTGTTTTCACCTCATCTGTCTTCTCCCTCAAAGGTGTTTTTTTGCTAATTGCTTTTTCTAAATATGAAGCATGAAACTTCTGTTTCTCAGGTCAGATGAACACTTGAGATGAACAGTTAATTCCACTAGTGATGTTTATTAATAAACACTGCAGTAAGCTCCAGAATAGGCTCAGGTTCCTACTGTCCAAGTTACTATATGTCCACATTGTCATCCTTCCCCTGAAAAAGCTTACCATAATGCCTGAGCTGGGAATTTCAAAAGGTCCTAAGTAATTTTGCACATTCTGTCTTTACACTGGCTCCAGGGGACCTTCTTTTGGAGGTACAAAAGAGTTGCTTTAGAATGAAATGTAATTCCTTCTCCTAGTGCTTTTTCAGATTTTCTTCTAAGATTTGTGGATTTCTTCTTTTGCTAGTCCCAAGTTTAAGGATTCTAGCTGACAACATTTCTGGAAGCTGAATTCTGTTTTGCTAGACCATCAGCTACAAGATTAGGGGGGTGATGGGAACTTGTCTTCTGTGGGGGAAAAAAAGTCATAAAAAGTATATGCTAAAAGGAAAGGTTGAACTGTATAAGAAAACACCAGTTTCCTCTATTGTCAGCTCCTCTGTACATACAGTAGGTTTTGACAGCATTTGTTGCTGCTTAGCACCTATTTGGTAGTGCAACTTGCAATGCATCTGTGTGTTTCTTTTGCAGTTACTCTCTATTAGTTGTGTGTGCGTGCACATAAATGTGTTCAGGAGAGCATTTTTCTTTGACTATTCTTAAAATGTTTTGTTCTGCTGTTTATGGAGAGCAGCTCTGTAGAGCAAAGCTGAAATAATACAAAGAAAAGTGTTAGCCCTCCCCCCTCCCTTTCCCACTCAAAAGATTCCAGAACATGAGGGTACTTCCCTGGAAATTAATAAGCCACCTGAATATGGCCTCCTGTGGGAGAAAAGGAGCAGGCCTATCACAGGAGTCAAATTATTGGGCTGCTGCTTTACGTAAAGAGGGATGAGTGTAAAAAATAAAGAAGTTAAATCAGTATCTAATGTTGATTATCTAATAGTGAAGTTTGAAATGGGCTATTCCCACCCCAAAGTATTGCTGGGGTCACTTGGAAGAGGAGCGACTGCAGGGATTACACTAAGGGTGGGGATCCACAAACAAGAATGCAATGAATAACTTGACAAAATTGTGCAGTGCTCTACCCATTGCAAAGAAGCCTTTGCCTCTTGCTGGAGTTTTTTTGGCATCTAGAAGAACTTATCTGCAAGTAACATGTAGAGTGTAAGGTGAATTGCAAAAGAGGAATGCAGACAGCTTCTCCTATCAGCACATTGTTTTGGTTAAGATTCTACTGCAGTTTTGTAAAAATGCAATTGGGGGAGGGGAAACAAGACAAAATCAGCACGTCCTCTGGATTTCCTTGGTTAATCAAACAAGCTTATTAAGAAATTAACACTTCTAGGGTTAGAAAAGAATCATCATGCTATTTTAGTTTTCCTATGGCTTCAAACACTGTCTGAGAAACAACCAAGCAGCAAAATGAGTTCTTGCAGCTCTGGCTGTAAATGCAAAGGTGGGGGGACAGGAGCCTGCATCGTCAGCAGTGGTATGACAGGTTTATTTTGAGAAAGGAGTATTTTTAGGTCTGACTTGTGGATCTTGCAGCACTCTGGATGTTGGCAAGAGCAAAATTCTCAGCAAATCACCTTTTCCATTAAGTTTTTTGCTTTGTTCTGGGATTTTCTGATAATTTCTGCAAATTATTAATTGTTCTTTCGTGACTTGTACAAGATGATCACTGTAAGACCAACCTACTTACAGGGCTGGGCATCCTGTACTTCCTTCTCCTGACTAGATCAGCATGACTCTTACAGGATCCCTGATGTTAAGAGCCTCCTGGAAAATTCAGATGCATTTTGCAATAGTGGATTAAAATGTGCTCTTGCTGTGTTGACTTTAAGCAAACTGTTTCACAGTTCCAGCACTGAGAATCACTATATTAGCTTTGTGGACTTTATCTTTTGCATTCGAGATGCTGTACCTCTCCTTCCAGCAATACAGTGGTGTTCTCTGCTCAGAACAGCTCTTGAGTAGTCACCATAAACTTTCCTTTACCATGCTTGCCACCATACTATCTAGTTTTCTTCTTCCTTTCCTCCTGACATTTCTCTCTTCTGTGATATTTCTTAACCAGCTTTTGGCCCACAGGAGGTTCAGTGGCTGCTGAGTCTTCCCTCAACTGTTCTTACACACTTTGTGGCCTTTACATTCTGTGGTTTTGCAGTTTATCCTCTTAGAAGTAGGACCATATTGCACTTCTCAACTAACTGAAGCATGCAAAGTAAAGCCTCTAATTTCAAAATAATTCAAAGATGAGTTAAAATATAGGGTATTGTTTTGGTGATAAATCCCAACCATGCTTTGTGGGCTTCAGAGTCCCATGCAGTAATCTGGAGAGCTCAGTGTTCCGTGCGCTTACCTGCTTTCTCAAAGAAGGAAGTGAACTGGGGGAGGTATGTGCAATTTCTTTTTTTGTTTGTTTTTATTAAAAATCGAAATGTTAAATAAGCAAAATAGCGAATGTCAGCATTGCTAGTGAAGAGGGGGTTGTAGGTATTTGCACTAGTTCTGTAATGTAAGAAATTAATGAGCACTTGTAAATGCTTCAATGAGGGGTGCTGTGACCAAACATGCTCTTCCTTCCTCAGAAGTATCCCAACTGAGTTCTGTCCTTTAACCATGGAGGTCCCCTCTCCTGGTCTTTATTCTCTTCTCTAGGATGTTCATACTGAAACAAGCTCATAATTAAATGAGGGATTATCTGTTGTCGTCCAGTGCCTTTAATGAAACTATTTGAATGAGTAAGGGATAGTGTGTGGGTATGAGTCACCCTGGAACTACATGTTCTCTCCAGGACAACCTTCAGGAGGAGGGGGCGGGCAACATCTGCAAGGATACTGGGGAGAAGGTTACTGCAGGCAAACTTTGTTATTTGATCACTAGTGAAAAGGCAGGGAGGGAAACTCTCAGCTCCGCAGACTGGCAGTTGCTAAGCTGTATTTGGACAGGTACACAGATGATTGTATCTGAGTAATACCAAGGAGCATTACAGTTGTTAACAAGACAAGATTTGCAAATTCCTTGTCAGCAAATGCCTCTAGGAAGTGTACAGCAGGAAACAAAGAAAGGAGTCCCTGACTCGTAATCCACAACCATTTCTATGTTGCATGAAGACCTTTCTTTACCCTGTGCAGTTGAGAGACATTTCCTGAGTGCAAATGCTGCTTTGGGACTAATGCACTTGTCTATTTTTCTGCTATTACAGAATGACACCTCACCGTGGCATGTTGTAGGAGCATATTTAATGTACAGGTTGCATCTGTAGCTGTGAAATTCAGGGAGTTATGGAAGCTAAAAATTTAAGTAAATAAATGAAATATATAAATACTATATATTTCATAAATGTATTATTCCAATTTTAAATCTGGATTAAACGAAAGTGGAATTATCAACAATTAAGAAACTGTTTCCTAGTAGCTGATTTTAATGCCATTCCAAGCATACAAATATGTAACTCCATCGTATCCCACAATGTATTTTTTCCCGAAAATACATTGTGTGCCAGATGAGCCTCTCTTTTACGTGTTGTGAGCAATGTAAATCTATACAGTTTACCAAAGAGCACTTCAAAAGCAAATGTTAAACAGAAGGAACTTTTTGCTGAAGCAAAAATTTGATTACTCACATGCACTCTTTGGGTAATCAAAGTCTGGTAATGCACTTAATAGAGTAACCCCCATGAAAACTTCATGTGGCCAAACATATCCCTGTGGAAATCCATCATGCTGGATTTGGTTCCTTAGCTTTGTCTTCCCCCCCCCCCTTTTTTTTTTTATATTAAATGGATTTTTGTTTTCTTGGTGAGAATTGACAGAGAAATTTCACTGTATGCCTCTACATTCAGAGGGAATCAACAAGGTTTTGCCTCTCTTTTGCAGGAGCTGTTAGCCAAAAAGGAAGAAACCTCTAGTGTTTCACTCTTTAAAATAAGTGTCTATTCCACCCTGTTTTAAACTATCTCGTAGGGAGCTGTAATTTATCATTAAAAAAGTCTTCCAGTTGAATACCAGTTCTTCACAATGGACTAATCTTAGAGTGTCTCTATCCAGGGCTAGATCAGTTTCCTTGATGTCAGTAACCAACAATTAAAAATTTGGCAGAGTTAACTAGCAAAAGAAAAGCTCTGGGACTAGCAGTCACCTTGCTCAAACTTTCTCTAGTTCCCTACTTTTATGTCCCTGGTTTTGCTTTTTCTTTCATGTTGAAGGGTCTAATTAAGTAAACTTGTTAATTGCCTGGACTGTTCTCATTACTTTTGTGCTGACTACATGAAACCTCTCTTTTTAAGAGGTAAATGAGATTTCAGTGAAGGCAAGAGCAAGAGTATACTGTCCCCCTTTGCTTCTTGATAATAAACTCTCATAACCCCCTGACTGTAGGGACTTCTGCTCCAGAAAGCTGCCCTTTTTCCAGGAACTGAAATAAATGCTTTAGAAGTACCAAATTTTGCAACACAGCTGCAGGTTTTTTTCCAGTTGGTACAATGGCAAAATGAGACACAACTTAATTCCCAGTACTTCCAAATTGATTACATTGACTTCTGCACTTTCACACCCTTCATTGACAGGCACAGGTCAGCCTGTTCTGACCACTGCTCTATACATCCCTTCTGAGGGCACCCATGTTAGACTTGCTCGTGTCCTTGGCTCCTGTGTGGCCAGTGATTGTGTGTAGCACCACTCTGGTGAATTCCAGCTGATTCAGGTTCATGTGTAAAGGCTGATACATAGCAGCAAACTTACCAGAGGAACACCCCACAGCATCTGAATTCTGACAGAGCTGCTTAAGGAGCTTAACATACTGTTATGAAAGTCTTGAAGTAGCCTAGAGAGATAACGAACACGGAATATATCAATGAAAAGTCATAATGCGCATAAAAATGCCAACAGTCTAAAAAAGGTAAATTGGGTCAGCACAATAGTGGCAATTCCTTCTAACTCAACTACTTTGACAAGAGGAAACATCCTAAAATACTGAAGATCTAGCAATGCTATTCTTATCAAATAAATTCAGCATCCCTCTTGTAAATCTCTTTTCTTCCTCATCCTGTGAATAATCTGAGTTAGAACAGCTGGATAGGGAACAACTGTCTTACAGATGCTGCAATTCAGATTATATTTTATTAAGCTGAAATGAGAGACGTAGCAAACTCTCCCAGGGAGTTCAGAAGTTTCCACCCTTCTAGTAATTGCATACTGTACAGGAAATGGAGGTTAAAAAAAAATTCAAAAAGTCATTCAGGGTATCTCTATTAGAGTCATTGCCTTGAAATAAGTTCTCATCTCAAAAATTCTCTGAAATTAAAGAATCAGGGAAGCCTTTGGGCAGTTCTTGGTACTTGTCAATAAATAAAAGTGGAGGAAGGCAGCTAGTGCTGTCTCTGTTAGCCTCCTAGCCCTTTGCAGGATACTGCATTGCGTGTCTGTAGTTAAAACTAAACTCTCTAGGCCTCCGCCTGCTCAAATCCCCGCACAGATGTATTGCTTTCTTCTCTTATTACAACTGCTTTCCCCTATAGACACCATCTTTTAAAAAGTGCCATATCTGCTATTCCTACAAAGTAGAATTGAAAGTATTTTGTATTGTTAATCCTACATACACACAGGCGAGCATTATCAATGCGCTGCTTTCATCTCGCTGCAGTGATGTAAGATAAAAACTCAGCACTTGCCTGAAACTAGACATTTGGGTCACTCTTGAACACACCAGGTCTTTCTCGCTCTGGGAGTACAGCTGTGTTAGACACTTCAGTCCAGCCACCTGGACTTAAACTAGATCTTAAAGGGAGAGCAACCTTTCTCCTCCTCTTTCCCTTCCTCTCCTTCCTCCTTATGACAACGATTTACAAAAACAAACCCAAACCCTCAACAGTAAGTCTATGCTGTTGGCTCTTGAGAATACGGTTGTTTTGGCAGTTGCAGATCATGACAGTCGCTGTAAAAGGGATGCTTTATACTCAGTTTGTGCTTTGTGAGGTAATTCTCCAAAAAAAGTAGAGTACTGGGAGTGCTTCATCCATTCTAGTGCTGGAATGATAGGTTTTATCTCTTGAGTGGAGAGAAAGCGGATTATCTGGGAAGCTGAACACTTAATTTTTTTTTCTTCAATGTCTGAGTCATTAACAGGTGTATGGTTGAGGATCAGAAGGTCCTGTACCGTGTTCTTACTTCTTCTGAGTATAACCTATCTCAAGTTGACTGCTGGCTTCATGTACATTAAAGAAGGCATTGCATAACCTCTCAAAAGGAAGGAGACGGTTGCTTGCAATATTTAGATGAGATACTTTAAACATGGGTTCCAGTTAGCCTGTCCATATTCATAAAGCTAAGACTCTGCAAGGTCTCACCCACTGGATTATACTGAAATTGCTTCATGCTTCTGTAGGAAATTGAACCTGGACTTCTTTATGTGTCAGCTACATCCTGATCTGTCAGGGAAATAGGCTGTTGTGAATGCTAATGTATTTTATGAGGTCTATTTTACAGAATAAACACAAGATTTAATATATTCCATTAAAATACCCATATCTGAGTTTAGGTCATTAAAAATGCAAAAATCTTGGGGGGGGGGAGGAGAAGGCAGTAAATTGTGACGGTAACCTAATTGTACTTCCTCTGAGGCTCCATTACAATAGTAAATTAGTTATACTACAAATCAACATGCTATGCAAAATATTTTCTGTAGTTCTGTCTTTGTAGTACACCAGCCAAAACTGGTCCGTGATAATCACTCTTACAAAAAGTGAACAATGCATAGTACATAAATTAAGCAACATAGAGTACCGGTGGGATTACATCATTATAAAAAGTACAGTTATGTTAACTCTTGCAAGATTGGTGACTAGTAGCATGCTCAGGAAAACTTAATTCATACAGGACTTGGGTATCTTAATCTGAAATCTACGTTAATTAATTATATACTTAACATCTTGAAATGGGCAATATAGAAATAAACAGGATCAGTGCTAATAAAGGCAAATCCGTGCACACTGAAAGTGAAAAAGAAAAGGAAACTGTGAAAGTGTAAATTAAAGTTTCATAAAAGGCAATATAAAAAAGTTCAGGTTTGAAATTTTATGCTTCCAAAAAATAACTGTTGTGCACTTCTATCTTCACATTTGAAACAAGATGCATAAGAAATAAAAATCCTACATACAGTGTGCACTATGTTTCCATCCTTACTTTTAATAAATTCAATTTTAAATTATAGGTAATTATTAAGGGGAAAATGTAGCCTGCAATTTTACTTAGTTTCTTAGAATTTATTCTTTTCTTGCTGCTATTTTAGGTGTAAATATTCAACAAATATTAAAGGAGCATTAAATTCATATCACTACTTCAGCGAAGGCTTTCTGTTAGTAAGGATGAACTGGCTCATTTAAGCACTTGGAGTTTTCATGCTCCTTTGATGCGCAGCCAATAACCAAATTCCAAAGGACTTCACCCTGGCTCTTCCCTCCTCTTTGAGGGCTAGAAATTGCTAATAAAATATTAAGTTGAAATCAACTTGCAAAATACTACCAGGACAGAGCATTCAGTCACATATCTGACATTCAGCAGCGGAGACAGATCTTCTGCATCTATGTAATGAACCACATCTGATGGAGAGAAACAAGTTGTGGGGGAATGAATTAAGATCATTCATTGCACTGATAGCTTTGGTGTACTTAAAAGTGTGTAACAAAAGTAAAAACACAACACATTGTGGGCTGGGACCTTCTGATTCTTGTGTCAACCAGATGTTTGCTGGCCCTGTCTATTTAGACTGAATGTATCAGCTTGGCATTTGTGGAGGAGAGGAAATGGTTGACATCGGTGAAAATGTTGCCTATAGTGGTCTGCTCACTATCTTTTCCATCAGAGGTTGCTTACCCTTTCAGAAAAGCTAATGTAAGCTTATGGTTTGTTCTGAGGGATGGATCTGGAAAAGGCCCAAGCTGTGTGAGGAGTTGGTCTTCTCTTCCTCCTAAGCCAGCGGAAGATTACAGGCTGTGTAGACCATGACCCTTAGATCACAGCCCTTGGATATTCCCCTATCCCTCACATTCATACAGGATGCTCTTGCTGACAGATGATTTACAAGACAGAGGGTGTTGCAAGCAGAGGAAGAACAGTGACTAAGTTCACTGCCTTGTAGGAAGTCCACAGCCCTTCGCAGCACTTTGTGAAGGGACAGCATGAATATTTCCTCTCTTGGGCCAAGTGTGCAGAACTGTAACTGGAGCTGGTTGTGATGGTGTGTGCCAGGCTTAGGTGGACATAGACAGATTTCAGAGTGTCTTCACCCCTCAAAGTTTCAGTATGTTCCTGGGAGAAGACAGGTTACACTGTACGCACCTTTCTAGAGATGTAGGTGCAGCATTATAGCCAACCCTTTGGGAGGCTTTCACCCTTAAACATGTTTTCCATTGTGAGAGCTTCAGGAGCAGAGAAGAGTCTTTTCTGACAGCCAGGCAACACAGAGCTAGAGTTAAATTCAGAAAGATTGTGAGCTGTGCTTGAAGACAAGGTGTAGGTTAAGGCATAGGTTAACATATGATTCCTGGGGAAGGGCAAAATGTTCAGATGAACAAGGAGATCAGAAAGAACAGTGATGAGGTGGCTTAGGCTGAGTGTGCGAGGAGAATTATGCTACAACCAGTGATGTGTACAGAAATATTAAGATCAAAGAAGGGAATAAGGAAGGAAAAAAATGAATTTAGAAGTTGCTGAAGTCGTAGCTGTCCTGGTCTAGAACCAGGAGTAGCTGGACAAATAGAGCAATAAGGGCTTGAGGAAGACAGACATTGATACAAGGATCTAAGACATACCTTCTTAATCTTCTCCGTGCTGCTCAGTTTTATTTGCTTAATGCTGTGTCCTGCTCAATGGTGTCTTTTTCCTGCCGGAAGTGTCTTGGTCTATTTTATGATTTTGTTTGTGACCGATGCTCCCTATCTTTGACTATTCTTTCTGCCCTTCATTGTGCCTGCTTTAGTTGTAGTCAGTATATGAGTGAACCGTGTGTGTGTGTACATTGACATAGGAATGCTTTCTTTTATGTTCCTTGTTCTTTTCCTAATAATTCATAATGTTCTGCCTGCTATTTTGTCTGTTGCTGGTTCCTGAGCTGGTTTGTTTGGGTTTTTTTTGGTAGAACCGCCTATTTCAAAATACCTCTACTGCATAGCAATAGCCAGAGTCCATCACTGCATGTATAAATATATACTATTGTCATGTAATTATCTATGGCTGGCTTTAGTTTTTACTATAGTGAAAACCACATATCATCAGGAAACCTCATCTCACTCTCCACCTTCTTTTCTATGTCACTTATGAATATATAAGACACCGCAAGCTCTAGTGCAGATTCTTGTGGAACTCCATTGTTTCCTGTGGAAAGGGACTCCTACTCTAGCTTTTTTAAGAAGTTATTTATGAACGGGAAGACCTACCATTTTTGGACCTACTTTTTTTTTTTTAATCCTTCACTAACTTAAATCTCAGAATGAGAAAAACTTGTCGTGAGCTCTTTGGGGATGCAAGTAGGGTATCTGAATAAGATTACTTACATCTGTGTTTACTGACTCCTGAAAACAGATTTTGGAGATATAATCCCTTCTCAGAGGGGAAATCTTCCCCTCTGAGTATAAGGGGAAGAGATAAGTATATCCTACCACCCATGTGTTTCGTCGTTCCATTCCTTAGTATTCTTTAATAGTATTTCTAACAGTATCTGTGTCAGGTTAACAGGTTTGCAGTTTAGGTCTTCCTTTGGACTCCAGAATCCTTTAAACTGGGTACAATCTTTGCCAATTTCCAGTCCTTGTGAGGTTAGTCACTGCAGTTTCACCTTGGCTTTGGTTAGAGCTCATATTTGTTTTGTAATTTCTACTGTTCTACTACTTTGTTGATTAATTCTAAAACTTACACTAGCAAGTAGATATACTATTTATGATGTACCCTGTTAAGGAAGGTTGTGTCACGCTAACATCCTTAGAACTGTAAATGCTGTTGTAAGAATTCATTTAGTCTTTCTGCTATGTTGTTAACCTCTTTGAGCCTTTCACATTTTAATCACAGTTTGGTCTTCTGCAGACTTTCTGCACTTGATGCATTTGGAGGAGGAGTGATTTTGGTAGTTATGCCTGTAATACATTGTTTTTTAAAGTCTCTTAGACCTGCATTAACATATTTTTACCTTTGGCTTGCCTGAGTTCTTTCTTTTGTCTTCATTTGTATCCGACTTTATCTTTTCATAGAAAGTCTGTATTTCTAATATTCTAGCAGTGCATTAGCTGTTCCAATCTCTTTGGTCTTAGTCAAGTCTCTTGATAGATGTGCATCTTCTGTCCCATTGACATGATGTATTTAAATATTCTTGTAGTCTTTAAATCATGTACAAGAATTTCTGTCTTACCTTCTGATTTTAATTTTCTTTTAACAAGCTTCATACTCTGTAATTAAAGCACAAATGTAATGGATGTTCTGCTCCTACAAGCAGCAATGTGCTATGGGTGTTAACATTCTTGTTAGAAACATTTTGAACCATGTGCTGCTTGTGGTTTGAGCAAGTAAAGAATTGTTTCTGTTCTTGTGTATTTTCTGACCAACCACTCAATGAAACTTTTTTTGGAGGGATGTTTTATTTCTTTTCCCTATAATACTACTTACAGGAAAACTTGGAAATGTAACTAGAAATATAGGGCGAGGTCCAACAAGGGTCCTGAGAAATTAGGTGAGAAAATCATCTTGGTTAAAAAAAAATCAAAAAAAAAAATAAAACAAGGTTTAATCGGGAGAATAAAATCTTGGTTTCTCAAAAACCCAACCAAATGATCTCATGTGAGACAAAACAAATAGCTTTCATTTCAAGCAATTTTCCTTGAAGATAAAACTGAAGGTGCTCTTGAGATGAAAAGACAATTTGAATACAAACCTTTCATTTAAAAAAAATATTTTGCTTAGAATCTTTTTGCTTCTTTGGCATGAACAATTAACTGAAATCCTGACAAATTCATAAGCATTCCTTTTGTTATCACTGAGTTTGTAATTTTGCCCTCTTTCTTCCTCTTTTTCCTCACCCCACCATAATCCATATCTAATTGAAATTACTTACTTCATGCCTGCCTTAGGTTCTGGCAGGGATTAAGAAATCTGAATCCACTTCATCTAAATACCAGGTGTCTGCTGAAGGGCTGGCATGCAGCAGTTTGCCATCCTCATATGGGGAGAAGGTGGCTATCAGCAAGTGCACTCCACAGGAGCTGTGCCAAACCATGTCTTGTTACTCCAGAGACCGCCTCGGAGGCCTCTGCTATGTGCTAGGTTGCTGCACAGCATGCCATGACTGACAGGGAGGATGAGGTGGTTCACCTCATTAATTATCTGGGGAGCTGGTGGTCTAACCATTGATTATAATATGCATATGTGAGTGAGTAGCCACTGGGTTAGTGCTATTAACATGTGGCTTCGGTATGTTCTATTTGTGGTGACTCAATTTCCAAAGCCAGCTCCCCTTTAAATTCATTAAGCTGTTTGAGCTATAATCTATGCCTCCTTTATTTGTAGAATGACACTGTTTTTTTCTGAGTGAAACAAAGGTAATATAATTAGTGTAGATTACTTGTTTTTAGATTTTTCTCTTCACATTTTTTATTTCTTTAGGCTCTCTGGTCATACTCTCTGGTTCCTGATTTGAACCGGTGCTCTACTTGTTTGAAGTTGTGCAAGCGTTGAGGAGAATGGTTGATGAGCTCTTCTTTCACCTACCACCTCTTGAATATAGCATTAGATAAATGTGGTTGAGTGAGTGTAGTATCCTCTCTGCAAAGTGCCTCTTATATTTTGTTGAAGAAGACAAGTTTCTCAGGAATGACAGAACTGAATAACAGGTATCACCATGAGACAGACTCTGTCGTGATGCAAGTACTGTTTCTCACTATCTAGTGAATCCATCAACAGATGGACATGATCAATAGATTGAAAATATATCAATTAGACTATAAATTACGGTCCTGACAACAGCAGCATTGCAGCATCTTTTGGAAGAGCAGAATTTCCTCCTTCTCCCTGATAGGTCCACCTGATAGAACCCCAAAGAAAATTGAAAAACCATTCAGTAAAACCAATCTAGCAATAAGGGTTCCCTCTACCAAACTTATTTCTAGAATTACTTTTAACATCTTCACAAGCCACTAGGATAATTCAAACGCATATGTGAAATGAGGATCAGCAGCAGTGCCTGTCCTGGGCATGGCATATGTTGAGTTGGGTGCTTGATTGAGTCTCTTTCCTCACAAACTAAATCCAAAATAACAATGTTTCAAAGGGTTTGGGGGAAGAATCCCTTTTCAGATAATTACTGCAAAGTGGTTAAAACAAAAAAAAAAAATCCCCTTTCTTCACAAGTGCTGTCCCATCCCCCTCCAGAAAGCATTAGTCTGACATCTGCTACTACTGCTGCTCTGCCTGTTATTATTTGTCTTAGAGCCTCTGCCCATTCTTTTGCTTCTACAGCTGCTGCTGGTGTTTCCTCTTGGTGTTTCCTGCCTGCCTGGCCTAAATTCCATCTGACACCCTCTTGCCCCTCTGGCTTTCTGCCCAGCTGGTTAAGAGCTGGCATTCAGTTGACTGTGGCGCTCGTTTCTGCAGTAGGAACATAAAATAATATTTGGGTTTAATTTTCTTTTGAGGAGCTCTTCAAGATCCTTTCATGAAGGTAATATATTATTTTTTCATGCTGACCCTTCAGTTTGATCTTTGATCTGTAGAGAATCTTGTACCCATGTAAGAATTGTCAATAACTATAAGGACTGCAAAGAAACTTGTGGCAAACTTCCTGCTTAAAAAAACATGATGAGTTGGTTTGGTTGGGGAAAGAGGTGGAATAGACAGTCTTGTCCTTCAACAGTTTCACGGTCAAGATGTCTGTACAATCTTGCTCTGGTAACATCCCTGAGATCTCTGCTTTTTGTAGTCTCTTGCCAGTGCTGGCAGCGGGGGGGAGATGAAGAAGGAATCCAGGCTATGCCTTATTTCTTGTTTTTCACCTTAATGTCTCTCTGAAAAACTCCAGAGAGGAAGTGGTCTATGTTGACTACTTCCTTCACAACACTCTGGGAGATGCTTACTTCAGGGAAAGATGATAGAACTGCTTAGGAGCTAACGGCTGTCTGGGCCTTTCCATAAACAAAGATAAAAGTTACGAACAGGATGTACAGAAGAGGTGAGTAACTGAAAGTGCAGTGTCTTTTCTCCTTTGTCGCCTTAAGTTTGTCAAATTTAAGGCATTTCAAAATATAGTACTGAGTTTAACCATAATATGGATGACCTGGCCAAGATTTTTTTTTTTTTTTTTAAGAACTGACAGATGAAAAATTAACCTCTGGAAGATGAGACATTCAAAAGAGTTCAGAGCTTATGGCAACAGCTTATCAGCAATATCTCCATATTGCTGATTGATATGAGTTTTTTTTCTAGCTTTATTAGATCACCTAGGAAACATTCCTGTCTTCTGTACTAGCATTGGTCCCTGTCAACATGCTAAAGGTGGGGAACCTACTGACCTGATTATTTGGGGAAGACAACTTTTTTTTCTGTCCTGAAGCTACCACCTGTATTCTATTAATGGACAAAATAGGCTTCTGATGTGCTATTTCACAGTTGAAAAGATGTAGTATTACATATCCCATGTTGAGTTTTTTTTTTCGTTTGGAACCAAAATAAATCCAGGAGGAAGAACTTACTTAGCTACATGGCAAGTAACCTGATGTTGGCTTCCACACAGAAAATAATGGCTTCCTGAAGTGGCTAGAGTGAAGCACTACATCTACAGTTTGATGCTTCCCATTTGTCTGTCATCTAAATGCTGAGCATCTCTTTGCACTGGATAGCCATAAGATGTTATTTTAGGAGATAATGCCATGCAGTCCAGTAGATGTTTTTATATAGATGAAAGTATTTTCTGAACAGCATTCTAGGACCACTAGTACAGTACAGAGAATACAAGGGAAAGATTAAGTCTGAACTGAACATAAGTTCTAACTCATGCATGGAGTGACAGAACTGTGCTCCACAAAATTGTGGCCAAGGACATATCTCCCAACCTAATAACTGAAGTCCCTGAAATGACAGGGGAATACCAGTAAATTAAAAGGTAAGGAGCTGTTACCCTCTTCCCTTCTCCTAAAGTTAGCTGTATTGAAGGAGCTGAATGCAAGAAGAGACACATCTGAAATGTGCAAATACCACATTCTATAAAGAAACTATTTCCAGGTGAAGGGATCAGTCTGTTCGGAGGCACAAGGTTTGTTTCATGCAGCTGGCCTTGAATGATTATTTCTCGATGTTTTGCTGTTATTCTGCCCACATCAGTTGAACAGTACTTAAAGCATTCTCAGGACTAAGAAACCAATGAATGTAGAAAAATAAGTTTGAACTTGAGGCACAAATTTGTAGCCTGTGAAGCATGTAATTTTGTGTAATAAAAATCTTTATGTAATTTTGTGTTAATAAAATGTATTACAGAAGAGCAAGAATAATGTTTTGCCAAAAAAGGTAGTCATTAAGGAGACCAAGGCTGCTGAGCACTGTCATGTCACACAGCACACATTCCTTAAATCTGTATCTGCCATACTGAGATTTCTATCAAAATAGAAGAAAAATACTGTAAATAAAATCTTCTAGTTTGGGGGAATGTTGTGTAAAAACCTGAAAACATAATATATTGGTAGTAGTACACTGCAGTCCTGCAGAGATACTTCTGGTGAACTTCCACCAAAGCATTTCTTGGTGACTCTCCTACTCCTCCATTTAGTGTGTTCTTGGGCAGTGTCATGAGCTTCAGAGGTAGGTGCTACACAGAAAACTATATTGCCTGTCCCAAAAAGTAAGAATGAGTACAAGAGGGGTTAATTTTAACTTCTTGGTTCATTCTTAGATGGTATCTTGGGAGCGTGCTTGACAATCTTAACTTGACACCTGTACATATATTTATTTTTATTGGAACATAGAATTACATTGGATTTTAAGTGATTCTGTTTGGTTTGTAAAGTGATATTTTGTTTACATTGGTTCTTCTGGTTTGTTTTCAAAATGTTGTTACAGTGAGTTCTTAAATATTTTAATTAGCAGCACATTAAAAAATACTGTTTTCAGGGAATTAAGTCATTTAGAACTAGTTAATGCCCTTCTGTATCACTTTAACCTGAATCTAGGCTGCTAATCCTGTTGAATAACAAAAACACTGAATTTCCCTCCCTGGTTGTACACCCAGAAAGATGCTTCCTAGTAAAGTGCACCTTGAATGTCAGTCAAGGGAAGAAAATCTAATTTTTGATAAATCTCTAAAATGTAAATTGGCTCTGCTAGAGCGCCAATCATGTAGGCTAGTGGAATATCTGAAATTTCTCAGGTACCTTCTTCTGCTTTCCATGATATTTCTGGGGATGTCCAATGAAACGCGCTCAGAATGTCCCTGCTATAGTACTCAAACTCAACAATGCTTTTGATTTTTCCACACTTATAAACATTTGAGTTTCTTGATATCATTATGTGGATTTTAACATCATTTTAAAAAAAGGCAAAACAACATCCCTAAAGCCCTTAAGTCTCTTCTCATTGCTTTTATTTAATGTATGTCAGATTTTTTGAGACCACAGAAGTTTCTCAGCATATAAAAATGCATTATTTACCGCAGTGTTGGCAGATGTGGTCATTCAGAAGTCTAAGGCATATAGTACATACGTACGGACATCATACATAGACTTGGGCTTATGTCTGGCCATGTCAGACGCTGCCTTCTCTTGGCTAGACATCCTCTTTCCATTTTCTCTTCTCCATGGTCTCCTCTTATTGCCATTCTCTTTGGTGTCTGTGCAGGTTTTGACCCTCCATCCAAATCTGTGCAAAGTTGTACCTCTGCCTGTACAATTGCCTGGTTTGCTCCTCTTCCACACGTAGATGCTGATCCTCTCTTTTGGGTTAGTCCTTCTGTATGCTAATAGACTAATAATTTGTGTTGTTTCATTAGATCTCGTTAGGCTGATATTGAGCTGTGAAATACAGATTGAAATGCATTCTTCCCACCTTCTCTGCCATTCTTAGCAAAGTGAACCTCTGGTGTCACATAGGAGTTGAGCAGAAATACCTGAAAGAGGGAATGATTTTTATAAACAAAGGAGAACATCTTCTGTTGTTCTGTTGCCTTCCTGCTCTCTGGCCTCCTCTCACCCATTTCCCTTTTCAGATCAGGATAGTCCTACCACCTACCTAAGCATTTGGAGGTCAGACTTAATTTCTGTTTGGCTAAAACAGCTTTCTGGAAGAGCTGCTCCCCCCTGCCCCGCCCGTGCTGAGAGCCAAAGCAATTGGCATTCAACATCAGATGCCTAAAGCTTGTTTGTCCCTCGCATTGCCGAGATCTGCAGTTTTACTGATGGCTTGTGCGTTTCAGCTCTATGCTGCTTCCTCTACAGTCCCAGTGCAAGTGCAATTTTCCTACCCAGGGTCTCTTAGATAAAGAAGCACAGACTCAAAGCCCCCAGCTTCAAATAGCTCCATTATTCCCCAATGCAATTCAAAACTGCCCTTCTTGTTTGTAGGCCTCTCCCCAGGATTTCTTGGGCTAACTCCAGCCTTGCTAAATAACCTAGTGTCTTAGCTCTCCTCTGTTCAGCTAGAAGTGGCCTTCTCTGTGACCCTGTTGCTTCTGCCACCTGGAGCAGCCTTCCTGTGTCTTGCTGCCTTTCTGACTCACCAACCTACTTTTCAAATGCCATGTGAAAGCCTATAGTTTCAACCTTGCCTTGTAACAATCTGGAGCAGCTTAAGGAAAACAACCTCTGGCTGTTACCCAAAGAGGGTTCAATAATTATTTCTCTAACCCTCCTAAAGTAAAAAGGTTGGCCACCAAAAACAAATAGGAGGAGGACCCCACACACGTTATCCATATTGGCTGTTTTTTTATCTGAGAGGTAACAAGAATAAAATAAGACCTTAACAAATTGCCTCTGCTGCCTGGCAAATAGCACAGTACAAAATACAAAGAGTGTTCACGCAAATAAAACAGATTTGTACACTGATTTTTTGTTTTGGTTTCCCTCTAACATTTCCATCAGCTCCTGGTTCTTAATCATTTAAGAATAGGTGTGTGTTAGGGGGTGGGAAGGACAGAAAAAACTTTTCAAGTAGATATCAAGTTAAATATCTGCCAAGATTAGGATGATTGGAAGGACTGACTTAATGCAAGTTCACAGTTCTGTAACTTTGAAATGTAACACTATCATTCCTTTAAACCCACTGCCCCATGGCAGTGAAGTTCTCCCCAGTTCGTCACCACAGAACATGGATGCACTTTGCAGTTTAGTTCTTACATGAAGTATTTTCCGTACAGTGCTCTCTGGCAGTGGATGTAGCAGAATAAGAGACAAGGTAGCGTAGGACAGACTTTCAGGCTTCAGCACAGTTAAAGGTAGTTTTACTAAACTTAATGTGGTATGCAAAAAGCATCTAACAACCAGTTTCTATCGAAGTCCATGCTAATGCTCTTGGGGGCAGAAGGAGGCAGGAGAGAAACATACCCTGGAGATCAGTCACCCCCAGTGCTTGTTTCCAGCATCATTTTTACTGACTGCTTGCTGTTTTCCTTAAGTTCTTAAAGGCCTGTTTTCCCTGTAACTTCATATATTTTTCCCACTGCTGCTTGTGGCTTTGCTTGTGAATGCTCGTCCAAGCCAGCCTTGACCACCTTCTTTCTGCATGCTTGGGGAAGGCAGCACCCTGCTTCCAGTTAACAATGCAAGTTGGCTGCAGAAGCCTCTTTCTAACTAGAAACACCTCTGATGCTTATTATTTGTATTTGGTGCCTACTGTCCTCATTCAGGCTCGAGAGATTGCTGTGCTTGGAGCTAGATATACAGATCTTGTCTTCATTAGGAAAAAGATGGTTTAGATGTCTCACTAAAGTGTTCCGAAAGACTTGAGCTTAATACAAATCAGTTGCTGAAATTTTTCTAAAGGGGTTTGTTAACTTTGAATAGCTAAAAGAGATTAAAACAGCTGCTGTCTTTAGTAAGACTGTAGCAATGGTTAAAATCAGGAAATAATTGTTATGTGGCTCAGCTAGAAACTGTTGGGCAGACTCTGTAGGCAAGTCATGTAAGCTCTTGTTTCTATTACTGAGGCCAGTTCAGATTTAACTTCCATGCATGTAGAAGTGCTCTGTGTGAGCACAGAGAGGTAAGCTTACCTCACCTGGGAAGTGTTGCATAAGAGAGAGCAAATTGGTAAAGTAGGACTTGTAACTTTGAGCAAGTTCCTTATTTCTCCAAGTCTAATTCTTTGCTGCTATTCACCCTGTATGAGTGCACAATGGATAGGAAATTCTTTCGTGAATGTTGACATAGCCACAACTTTCCCCTTAGGCCACTTGGCAGAGGTGCTGCAGGCACACAGCCCTGCTAGCTGGGCACCCCTCTCTGCCATTGTTCCCCCATGCACTTCCTCTGGGGAAAGGGCTCCCGTACCCAGCCTGGGTGTGGTACTTCATAAATGTGCCCCGTCATTCTGGGAGGAGACCTGAAATATGGCGTCGGACTAGATGACCTTTAAAGGTCCCTTCCAACCCAAGTTCTTCTATGATTCTATGACTGGAGATCAGATCTGCCTTGAAAAATTTGATTTCGTTGCTGATGTTTGTTGTTTGATAGCATGTATTATTTTATTACCAAATTTCTCATATAAGCAGGATTGACATTTCATTTTTAAATGGAAACTTTATTTTACTGAAGTTTTATGTAAGGAGGAAAAATAGTGCAACTGCAAAGGGAGAGAAGAAAGTTGTCATCAAGTAGATCTGAGTGGTAAACTGAGGTATTTGTTTTGCCCGTAGTAATTACTTTTTTTCTGTAACAGGCTGGCTGGCTTTATCCAGGTAGTTTAGTTTTTCAGTAACTGTCCTTCAAAGTATGGTAATCTTCCTGTTCTCTTTTACTACTGTGAGCATTGCAACCGTTGAGTTGAATAGTTGTTCCTCTAACATCATATAATTTGTGTTATTAGCTATAATATATGCCAATCTAACTTCCTGATTAACCTTAATGTGGGTACAAGTCCTTAACATCTCTTTAATGTTTTCTTCAGATATTTCAATTACTTATTCTCTGAATTAGAATTAGTTTATATACTGCCATTACACTTAAATACATCATTTGTGTCTCTGAGTAAGTGCTAGTTTGGTTGCAATTATTGCATTCTGAGCCTGAGGCTAAAGTGAAGTTATTGCTTAAATAATATATTAAAGGAAGGAAGCTGTTTAGATTGTTTTGTTGAGAATCCTGGGGCAATCATTAGTATAAAACCACCGAAGGCTCATACAAATGACACCTGTATAAGATCCAGAGAGATCTTCTCAGTCCATGCTTGAAACCCCAGCTTGAGAGTCATTAGCGAAGTAGGAGAATTGCAGAAAAGTTCCCTCTAAACCTCTAATAAGAGATTCAGCAATAGCTGAAGCAGCTAAGAAGTATCACTCATCACTGCTCCAAAATCTAAGGGAAGCCGGGGGGGGGGGTTAAAAGGCTC